>CAJNIZ010006512.1:0-12932 GCA_905231905.1 Symbiodinium pilosum | reverse complement strand
GCCCCAAAATTTACGCACCGCTACGGCCATCAATGCAACCAGATGAAAGAAATGTGGATCCCCAAGGTCCCATAATTGTGGGACACCCTCGTCATGTTGCCTGCCATCTTCCTTCCGGGATGAGATCGACAGCTTTCTGCAACAGTTGCCGGCCTGCCATTCGCAAAAAGGGGATCCTGAGGATATGTGGTAGTTTTCCCAGGGTTTAGACACGCGCATCGCACAAAGCAGGCACGGCAAAGAACGTTCAGGTCGGCAACTACAGTGAGAACACTCTACTTCAAGACAGCTACAGGAACAGTCCTCAACCTAACAGAACTTGCCAGGCGTCACAAGCTACTCCTACAGTCAGCCCAGAGCACTCAGAACAACTGGATGACGTCAAAAACAGTAGGCAGAGCTCTCCAGAGAACCCAACACACATGCAGCCTAGACTTTCCATCAGGCATAGGCAGTATGCAGGAGATTCCAAGGCAAACTCACAGACGCTTCCCAGGGTTAAGGACTTAGGGTTTAGGATTTAGACCAATATGGCAGTTTTCCCAAAATTGGAGGAGCCCAATTTAGACCCCAATATACTATAATCCTTAGTATAAACACCCCAAAAAAAGTTACCCTTACATTTGGGAAACCCCCACACGGGAGAAGGAAATTATACGCGGTCCCATATTGCAGGACGATCTGAAAGTTTCACTGCGCAACTCCCCAATTGCAAGCCATCGTCCCGCCACTACTCTGGCTAATCATCTTTCTAAGATTAGGGGTACCATTTCGGGGCTCCCCATGATAAGGATAATAATATACTTGGGTCTATATTGGGGCCCCCCTGTTTGCGAAAACTACCATAGACATACTATGTATATATACAACTGACACATCATGTAAAGATGCATGGCGCGCGCCACAGACAACCCTAAACCCCAAACCCTAGTGAGCGCCTTCGGTTGCCGAACCATCCTGCCAAGGCTGCGCCAGTCCACAGGTTTGGGGATTTCCCTAAACTGGGGTTGAAAGGGGGATATACGGGGTCAGAAAAGGGTTATGCAGTCATACAGGAGGTATACAAGCCTTTTTAGGGCTTAGGGTTTCCCAAAATTAGGGGTACTTTTGGGGGTCCCAATAGTGAGGATTATAGTATTTTGGGAAACTATCATTTATGCCAAGATATGCAAAAGGCTTGCGCCTGCACAACAACCATTGCTCAATCCACGTGCCACAAAGTGATCTTCACTTGCAATTAAATGCTTTCATGGTATACTGCGTCTTATCCTGCACAAGACAGTTTTATCCATTGGTATTGTGGCTGTCGGTTAGACTAAACGCTTTCATTTCTTGGTCTGCAGCTGTGAATGGGGGAAGTGCATGCAACTTGCCGCAAAACGGCAAATTAACATTCAAAAGCTCAGCACAAGCAAGCCTAAGACGATGCACGATGCTCTGGCAGACGTAGTTTTATCCGATTCTTGCGCGTTGCCTCCTTGCCCGACACCAGCATGTCGACGCCCTGGCAGCTCATTTTTTGTCTAGGAACCTTCAGATTTTCGCGCATTCCGCCAGAACTCTGCAAAGAGAACGGCAAGGCTTGGGCATGGGTACCTGTGGGTGCCAAAAGGCACTGCTGGGGCAAGGCAAATCCACTGCCCGAGCTTTGCAAGAGGCACAGCTGCTCATAGAAAAAACTATTGCAACCATATGATCATCAGTGATATACAACTAATCAAACCATTCAAAATCACAAGTAACGAAAACCACTGCCGCAGCAGGAGCATGCCCGTTCCCATAATGGCCATAATACACGTGCTCGGTCAAGGCGCTGCCTAGTGGCCACATGCTGCCGGGAGAGCAGTCTGATTCATCCTGCGTCATGTCCTCAGTGCCAGGCTTGGGATCAGCGATTGGCCCAATAAAGTCAGATGGGTCGAACGAACTGGTGAGAATCCGCATGCCTGCCGGGGCACACAGCCAAAAAAACAGCTTAAGCTGCGCGGTAAAGCAAGGCAAGGCACAAAATGTGCTTGCCGACTTTCTGATGCAAAGGACTGCAGGAAACTGCCATATCAGCAATTGGGCCACGCCGCTGTGCAGGGGAGGCGCCCGGGGCACTGGGTGCGGGCTGGCAAATGTATGGCCTGCTGCTACTGCCAGCGCAGTCTCCCGGCAATCAACACCTTGCAGCTGAATTGAAACCCCAAGCTTTATTCTACAGCAATATAGCTTAGCTTTGATTCAGCTAGGGCACCATGGCAGTGGGACGGAGGTCCCGCATCGCCGGGGTGGAACAAGACTTCCGTCCATTAGAGCCCAGGAGCCTACGAAACTACCAGAAGCATTTCTTCCAGTAGAGGCATGGCAATCGGTCTGGGGTCTGCTGTCCAGTGAGTCGATGCCACATCAACGGGCCCAGGTTTCACACGGAAAGCCAAACCTCACCCAATATCCAACGGGGGGCTGGCACATGGTGGTTTGCAAATTCTTCTTGGCATCTGCAATCGCCACCTTCAGTAGCTGCACCATCTGTCCAGAAATGTAATCCTCTTTCTCCGCCGTCGGCGTCGGCGCTGGATCAGAGCCCGATGGAGCAGCGGAAGCTGCCCATGAATGGCGCGGGGCGCGTCAAGCGAGCCAGCTGTTCCGCTGAGGATCCTGCGGACCTCTGCCTTCCCCGCGGTGACGTCCAGTGTACCACTGTCAGGTTTCAGCACCAAACCAAAGTGAACTGTGCAAGTTCAAGCCGCACTGGCCTTGAAGGGCGCCGCACTGGCCTTGAAGTGGGCTCTGCAGTGCGCAAAGGCCTGCAGCTGCAACTTGAGGCGTGATGCGACTGGCAGCACGAGCTAACTTGCAAGGCACGATGCGCCTGCCAGCCACCGCGTACGCTGTGCAAGCGGCGTGTCAGCAGAAAGGCGTGTCGGCGGGTGCTCGGTGACAAGTAGCTGCTGATATTGTGAGACCCCAAGTGAGGTGCGCGAGAAGCTGCAGCGATGCTGCCCCTCAGCGCACCACAAGCCAACCGGGTCCTGTAGGAAGCATGCAGCTGAAGTTGCATCCAGGCCGAGGCAGATCTGACCATGACACTGGTATAGACCATAGAACATTGTTTTGATGGCACACAATCGTGAAAAGCCTGACAAACAAGACTGCAACACGGCGTGAGCATGCCTGGTCCGTGGCTGCCTGACAATCCACGTGGACCATGTGGCTTGCTGCGCAACCTGGCCATCCGCCAGATCCTGGCAGGCCCGTGCTATAAGCTTGCATGCTGCCGGCGCGGCGAAGCCGAAGGCCGGGCAAACCTCTAACAGCAGAAACCTGGAGAGGCGAGACCCTGCCGAACGCTTCCGACTTCTCATCGAGACGACTGGAAGCAGATGCATCGCATGTCGTACCGCCGAAGAAGACCACAGCCTCTGGCCGCCAGCCATCAATGCATCATCGAAGACGCAATGCTTCTGCGGCATTGCAATTTGCACTGCTGAAGGCACTCCGCGCCGTAAATCCAAAGTCTGCCATGAATTGGCACCGTGCCGCTCTGTGAGCGGAAGCCCTGGGTTGCCTTTTGCAGTTTTGCCATTCAGCGGGCACTGCGCCAGGGGAGCAGACCTCATGCAACGTATTTTCGGGGCCGGGCGGAAATGCGGATGTTGGAGCTCCATTAGGCTCCCACAGGATGGCAGCACGAGCAGGTTGAAAGGAACAGTACTAGTGCGGTAAGCATCCCTGCATGAATTCACCCTTTGCCCGGAAACACCCCAATTTTATCCAATTTTATACTTAAAAGGGTGCCTCAAGCGTGAAGGGTCTCAAGGTTAGGGCAGTGGTTGCACGATGCTTCGCGCATATCTGAAAATGATCCCTCCAAATACAGTTTCTTGGATTTTGAGGGTTGGGATTCGTCGGGCAATCTTGGGCATACATGTCTTCAAAATGTCCCACTCCAGTTGCAGCAGGATTGCCGAGCATTCACGAACAAGAAAAATATCTAGTCCCTAAAACATTTGCGCTGGTTGCTGAGTGCTTGCCCTTAATTACCTTGCACTCTGAAGCCTGGAGCAGGTCAGGGAGACGGATGGACCTAACATGCAAGTGGCTTTGTCTGAGCAAATGCTTGCAGTTCTGGGGGCCTGTGGAAAACCGCTGGACTGGGTGAATCGCTGCTGGAACATGCCGCATTGTTCAAGCAGTTTCCTGCAAGTGGTGCGCATTAGTTGCTTGCTTTGCAAAGTGTGGGAAGTACTCGCACCAGGCTAGCACCACGATTAATTTTGCCCCTGATCGGACTTGATGCGCCTTTGCTCAGCCCAAACAAGCAAGCGACGTGTCTGCAATGCCTGCACTCGGTAGCTGTCGTGCTCACCGGTTGCAAGTCATTTGCTCGAAGGAGTCAGTCAGCGCTCTGTATCTCGAAAGTCTGAGACAGGCAGCTGTGCTGCGACTGGTTCACACACAGCCGCCGGCACCCTCCACGCCAAAGCCGCCAGTACATGGCGCATCGCTTTTACAATTCCAGAATGCGCTGTGACATTGCACTGCGGGAAAAGCCGTTCCGGCAAGGACATACAAGGTGCTCAGTCTGCCAAGGTCGGGAGTTTTTGACAGGACTGGTGTCAACCTGGCACCTGGACACATGTTTTGTGTTGCTGGGCTTTGTCGCGCGGCGGTTGCTGCTGGAGTTGATGCACTGGAGCAGCCAGAACAAAAAAACTGCAAAACTGCAAAACTTGCATATGGCCCCTCCTCAGCGGGCGGGGGTGGTGGGGGGGCCCCGAAAAGTGGTCTGGACCATTGTTCTGAAAAGCGACCCCTTGGGGGTGGGTAAGACGGTGCCCTGATGAAACTGCACAGTCACACACTGCAAAAGAAATCTGCTTTCCAGCCATCAGCTGAGATTCAGTTGCGGCATGCTCCACAACACATGAATGATACGCTGATATATGTTGCTCTTGCAAATGCATGTTAGCGAATGCGCATGGACGTGCACTACAAACCTGGGCCCCTTTAACACCCTGCTCCATCCTCTCTGTGTCGCACTGTACTTCCCACTGTAGTATACCTAGAACACAACAAGAAGCCACAAAAAGAGTCCGGGCGTGGGGTTTCCATGATAGTCATACCAGCAAGATAACTGGAGCCTGCCTCAGGAGCATATATATAAGGGGGTGGTTATGCTTGCATTTGGCATCTCACACATCCAACCGTTGCGAGCCACAGGCTGGACTAGAGCTGGCACCCAGCCGAGCGGGCGATTGGTTGAGGTGTCCGTGCCTTGAATGCCAACGGCCGATGCGAACCCATCGACACGTAAGCGCCTTGCTTCAATCGTTCCCTAGAGGTGGTGGAAGGCCACTGGCACGAAACCACGCAGCTCTTTGCCATGGCGCTTCTGCGAATGCCTGCAGCGAACACGCATGTTGCAACTGGTTGACACGCAAATGCCAGCATCGTCAGAGCAAACACCCTTCATCTGTCACTGCTTGGTCTGGGAACTGCCAGATGTATCTGACTGCATGTTGCAGAACACGTCACGATCCTCGACCAGAAATGGGCAGGTTCACATGAAAAACAAGTGGTTCCACAGTTACGCTGCTGTGAGCGCCTGACTCCTGCTTAAGGGCAGTTGGGCGCGTGCGGAAACCCTATCACGCACTCTAGTATCCATTTGAAAGGTCCTTATCGTTGTTTATTCCTTATCGTTGTGCAGCGGATGATCCTTATAATCCATATGCTAATCCTGCAAAGTTTGAAGATAAAACCTTATCGTTCTGTGAGTTCCTTATCGTTTTACAGTGAATCTGCAAAGAAGGGCCGTCCTTACTGAATTCCTGCAATGGGGTTTTAAACCAAACCCACTTTGGGCCCTCAGTGGCCATGGATGTGAATCCCCTCAGCCAAGAAAGCTCTTGCAGGCGTGAAGTGATAAAATGAACAGTGCACACACCGCCTGCGTCACGCAAACCATGGCTGCAAGTTCCAATCACCGCTGGGAAATAGCGCGTTGCTCATGAGCCCTTTGCGCCAGCAGCTCGCAAGAATGACCGGGCAGGTTCAAGTTACGCATAAGGGGGGTCACGTGGGTGTGAGAACCTCACACCTACTCACTGGCAGTTTGGGCTCAAAGAAGCTATGCGCCATCCCCTATCCAGGATAACGCTTGGAAGTACTGCGATGGACCCAGCAGGCACGCACCCTGCAGCTCGCTGAGCCGTTCGCACGAGAAGCCGCAAGACTGGCCGAGTCTGCCAAGTTCAGGCACACCTTCTCCGACCAAACACCCTGCCACTCTCATATGGTGTCCACTCCTAGTGCGACTTTACATCGGCTCTGCTGTGGCGCGGGTGTCCTGAATGCTCGGGGTGCAGCGTGGTGCAGCCCAGGACTCTCACAGGAATAGCTCATGTGTGATGCATGCCTTTGTCATGCTGCTGCAGCTTCCAACATCCAGTGGACTGGAGGAGACGCATGCCACGTTGCGGTCCATGGGTGCCTGCAGCAAAGAGGTCTAGCCGTTGACAAGAGAAGGCCGGTGTTGTTAGCGCGAAATTCCTGATTTGATACGACTTTGCGTTCGGGGATGCCTTACTTGCGGATACGTGTGTTGCGCTGCCGCGGCTACGAGCACCTGATGGACTTGAGCAGCCAAAGCAAACGCCCTCAAGCAGTCCGCCGTGATGCTCTGCATGGGGGCATGAAGCCATGTCGAGGTCTGCAGATGCCTTCAGCCAACAGCCGTGCTGCGACTTTGTGAGAAGCAGATATCAGTGGCGTCAAGACAAAATCCCCGACGAACGCAGACATACCTGGGGCAAGTTCACATTCAACACTAGCATTCTGCACGGAATACAGCCTTGTAGCCATTTTTGGGCCAAACAAGCCCTGGGGCGTGGATCTCATCTCCAGCTGGAATTTGGACGCATGGCCGTCGCCTGCCGGCATCATTCTTGCCATGGCTGACAATGCAAACCACACCCTCCTGCATTCAGGTTTCCAACTTCATGCAGCTGGAGATGCAGCATCGGCCAGCGTTCACTTATTCTGGAGGCACCTTGCCTATCGCGGCCTGCGGATGCCTGCAACAATAAACCGCGCTGCGGCTCGTTGGGAAGCGCATGTCAGGGTCCTCAACGTGAAATCCTTTATATCTGGGAGTTTGGCACTTCTGAAACTGTTATTGACAATCTTCCATTAAAAGATTTCATCATGATCACTGACGAACAAAACATTGATGACACTGGGCAGGTTCACATGCAAAGCTGATGGTTCTAATCTGGCACGAGTACCTGACGTCCTGGAAGGTCTTTCGGGACCAAAGGGCATAGATCTCATGTCCCGCAAGGGAAATGCTTTGAAGCATAGCAGCGGCCCTGCAGGCATCACTCTAACCATAACTGACAATGCCATGTGCTCCGGGTAGGTGCTTTGCTCACTTCGCCATCCGCAATAGAGGCGCACAAAAATTGGTATGCCGCCCAATTTCAGGGTTGCCCCTGCTGGCCAAGCACCCTGCCGCTCTCATGGACGCAACTCTTCGTGCTGGTTAGGTGTCAGGGCAACTTCGGTCGGTGCGGGTTGCGTGACTTTGTGATGCTGCGATGGTTGCTCATCTGATGCACTTGAACAGCGCAAGTACTTGCACTGCAGATCTAAAAAGCTTGACACTCGTGCCATCCACAAACGACTATGATGAGTTGCATGGTAAAACCAGGCTAGCATGAAGTTCCACAACGCTTTGCCACACTGGGGTCTGCCCGTGCATACAGCAAACTGCCGTGATGCAACTGCTTGATAAGCACACGCCAGGGCGAAATCTTTGATGAAGTGAAGCTGATCATGGACATACAACACAGTGATGTACACAGGACAGGTTCACATGTGAAGCTGATGGTTCTAGTCTGGCATGAGTACATGACGTCCTGGAAGGCATTTCGGGACCAAAGGGCATAGATCTCATGTCCGCAAGGAAAATGCATGGAAACATTGCAGCGGCCCTGAGGGCATCACTCTAACCATGGCTGACAATGCAGTGCGCTGCGGGTAGGTGCTTTGCTCACTTTGCCATCCGCGCTAGAAGCGCACAAAAATGGGTATGCCGCCCAATTTCAGGGCTCTTCGTGCAGCTGTATCTTCAGCACTGTCACTGTGGCACTGAGCCCCTGTGTTGTTGGAGTGGAACAACTCTAGCTCGCAGGGATGGTTTTGGCTACAAAGGGCGAATCTCCCAAAGCAAGGAAGGTGAAGGGTGCAAGGCACTGGACTCGAACTCGAAAGGCGAGCTGGCCTCAAAGTGCAGGAAGCATAGCCCAGGCAGCTGGTTCCCATCCGGCACCTCCCCGATAGATCAAGCTCTGCGCGAATGCTTGGCCGAGCAGTTGCTAATTCCGAAGCACTATGCGAGGAGGCCATTTACATGAAGCCTTCTGTTCAAAAACCGCTTGAGATCGGCGCATCACGCCTGATGGAAAATGTTCCGTTGGCAAGCTGTGGGGGGGTTAATGGGCTAATTAAAACTGAGTGTCACAAATGTGCTTTGCCATCAAAGTGGAATCTGCGCGCATGGCACGCGTTGCATCAAAGATGCCAGCCTGAGAGCTGCACACGGGAAATGGCTCTCCAGTCCGCTGCGCGACAACAAGACCACGCGGTGTTTAGGTATTCTTTACCAAATTGACGCGACGGCAATTTTTAAGAACTTCATGCAGGGCAGGAAAGTCCGCATTTCGAAATGCAATCCCGAGACTGCGTGAAAATCTTCCAATATTGTTTTCGTGTAACAAGTCAGAGCGATGCTCACAGACCCTGTCATGCTAAGCGGGATCTGCAGATTCATGTTGCTTGACAACCTCGAAACTTGTAGCGGCTGCAGCCTGTGCAAGGGTGTGGTTGCTGGCTGACACGCAGGCATCCGTGCCGTCAATGCCACATACTGCAAAGTACGTTGGGGTAAGATGAGGCTATGGGATTAAAGAGGAATTCACAACGGTCTGTGACCTGAGGCTGGTTGTGCACCTTGCTCCGTGCCCCAGTCCGACTTCCAGCACTTGATCCACTTGAAAAAAATGCTTGACAAATGAAATGCATGCTTTCAGCTTTGGAAATACGCAACATTTAGGGCATCCTACTCGATGTGGACGGCTCACGGGGCTTGCAGGGTCGACCTGTGCCAATATCATGTGGGAATATAGGCCAGAAATTTCGTATTTTTTTTGGCAGCCATCCACACTCCGCAAACGAACGTAATCACGCTGTGTACGAGGACAACTTTGGGCACGTGTTGCACGACCACGCGAGCTTCGCGCACTCTTGGCCATTCTACCTAAACGTGATCTACAAGGGGTGCGCCCAAGCAGGACGAAGGAGTTGCCTGCCTGTTTTCTGAAACCGCACGCTGAAAATGTCTGCGCTGTTAAAGCTGCAGCTTCAGAAGCAGACCACGGGCAACACGCTGCACCTTGCTCAGCACCCAGCCCAGGACCCACACTTCGTGAAAACTTTATCACAACTTCGAACCCCTGACATGCTTACAAACACCAAAATCGAAACCCTAGCCCTAGCCCTGACTTAGACTCGCACACTCCAAGCCCCGACAGTGCCCCGGCTTTAGCCCAAGATGAAACGAAAGTCTGTATCGCTGCGCGAGCCTTTGCAAGACCTTCGTCATGAAACCGGTGCTTCATACGCTCGTAGCATTTGAAGATGACGAATACCACGGCTGAGCAATCGTGGAGAACCCTACACGGCCGAATTTGACTGTAGCTTCCTCATGCCGAGAATGTTGTCAGACCTCCCAACTCGTAAGGTTGGGTGCCTGGGAGAGCGGTGCGTCTACAACATGCCCACATGACAAATTCGCAGGAGACCGGCAACTTTTGCTTCACTCGCATGGTACGTAGCTGCCCCTTGTGTGATGCTCATTTCGTGTGGCAACTGCAAAGTTGTCCGTTTCCAATTTGCAAAGTCAGCACGACACGGTGTTTTGAACCGCCAGCTGATCCAAGCTTGCCATGGTCTTGCCAAAAATTGAACACCCTTGTTCTGCAATCAATAATTCTTCTTGTCCGCAATGCCACGACAGTGGAGAGGAGACGCCTGCAGTATCAGGATCGTGAAGCGCAAATCAACTGCAGTCACCGTTGCACACTGCGAGCAACCAACGCGCGACAAACAAAAATCAATGCCTCACGTTGCATACCTCTATTTTGCCACACCAGAATGCTAAATGGCAAACATTTGAGGCCGGCACGATGTAATCAGGCTCCCTCAGGGTTGCAATCGGAGCTCAGTCAGACTCTCTGCACATCCCCAGGATTGACTAATGTGCGTTCACTTTGCTGTAAGTTTGAACATTGGAATACATTAGGTTGCCACCCCAAGTTTGAAGATCCCTCTCACCTGCACGTGTCACACGTCATCTGGCGACGTCACGTGTCCTTAAAGGAACAGACTGTCTGCAATTGCAGGGTGCGATGGGTGTCTACTGCGCATGAGCTGTTGGCAGTGGGCATTTGCTTCGGGGACCTCCAAGTTCAATTCATGTGACTCCTTGCTCCCAAGCTGCGAGCGTAGCGGCCGTCACCCGCACCTAGGGGCCAGTGACGCACTGGATTGTCGCCAATGGGGCACTGGATTGTCGCTTCAAGCCACCTAAAAGCCAACAGATTGGGGAATGCCCAGCCTTCGGACAAACACGCCGGCAATCACACGCAGCCTCTTGTTAGGCAGCAGCGGCGGATATCAGAGTCTCTCAACACCTCAGACGCATTGAAAGACGTCATGCAAACAAATCCAAACAAGCACACATTGTTCACAATATGACCCAAACTGCTAGCAAAGTTTGTCCAGCCACGGCGCGGGACGTCTGGCAACATGAAGCCCAGGGATCGCTGGCATTGTAGCTTACCTAATCTTCTCACCATGAACCAACGATGGGCTGAGCGGACGTGTTTTGCATGCCTAACAGAAACGCGGAGCGCGGCATTGCCTCCAAATACCATTGTTTTTGGAAACATCTGATTTGAACCAGAACACCCGTTGTTGTACATTAAACTGAATGATGCGGAGGATGATGCCCTGCGTCGGGTTCTCCATGCACGCATTGTAGGAGCTCCAAATCACAACCTGGCCTCACGAAGCACCTTTGACGTGGATTGTTTTTCCATCGGACTTTTCCTCGCAGCTGCCCGTCCCTGGCTGAAACTGCTACTGTCTGGCTGCGGGCGCCGCCTGTCTCAAACAAGATTCTGCGTGCAGTGCCGCGGAAACACTTGGCACAATGCAACCAGTCCGTGCCTCCGACCGGGGGGCCTCAGCCCCACAACTTTTGGGAGGGTAGCTGCAGTGGCAATTGAGCCCCGGCGAGTGGCATTGGCATCCCACTTCGGCGGCCCGCCATTGGCCAACAAACCCTGCAAGCATGTGAGGAACGCCTCAGCGTGCTGACGGGCGAACGTTGCAGTGTAGGCCGGCGGGAGAGCGCCGTAGGTAGTGACAGCGGGGAGCCGCGCACATGAGGAGCAACAGCCACGCAACCTGCAAGTCGGGGACAAAGGGGAGTTTGGACAGCAAAGTTTTGTGGGTTCCAATTTGGATTGTAAGTGGGCCACCACAAAATCATGACTCCCAAACGGCGGGCCCAGCACCACCATGCCCTGTTGTTCGGCCGGGAGGATCCAATCGGCCACCCATACAGGCGGGCGGTCCGGATCAGAAGGGACCTCATCCGCAAAACCCACCGGCTCAACACCCCCAGAGTTCCAGACTTTCGTCTTGCCCAGGTGCACATCGATATTGGCGTGTGCCGCCAGCGGCTCACGCAGTGCCCTGAATGTGGGGGCAGCGCGCTCTGCGGGGCTAGAAATGTACGTGGTTTTGTTTACCACCAGCATGTACAGCGCTCTTGCTCGCCAAGATGCGAATGAGGCCAGCCGCTCACCTGGGCGGGAGGCGGCTGGCCAGCACCGGGTGCTCCCAACGGTTATCGGCCAGGAGCTCATGAGGCTCCGGCGCAATACCCTCGCCGTTGCCCCCGCCTGCGAGCGGGAGCTCGAGCAGGGCCGCCTCGGTGCCAAATCTGCCACCAACCCCAAGGCCGACGACCACTAGTCGGCACCTGCGTGCCCGCGTGAGCTCGGGGTCATAACGCCGTTTGCGATCGGCAGCGCTGGAAACGGCACGCCCCGGCTCAACGTCGGCTCGGGTCTGCGGCTCGCCTGCGCGCGTTATGGGGGAAACAAGCGTCGCATCGACAGCCCAGGTTGCAATTGACACCACTTTAGTTGCGCCCCTCAGGTCAGCCGGAGCTCCACGACACCACCGCGGCCGCACTGCAGGAGCTGCCCTCCAGGCCGCGCGCCACGCCAAAGAGAGAACTTTCCCTGAGCTTGTCAATTCCGGACGCTGCCGCTTGACGGTGCTTGCCATCGAGGTTGGTGGCAGGTGGAGCGCTGAAGCAGCCACCTTCTTCCTTTTTCTCGCACGGTGCCGCGCCCGCGCCGTACCAGCCCCCTCGCGGGCAGCATGCACCTCTGCCTTCCGCTGGTCGGCCATCCTGTCCTTTGCAGCTGCTCGTGCGTTCGCGTCGAGCCTGCTTGGCTTGCCGCTCGCCGGCACGAGCAATGTCGATGGAGATGCCTCGGCCATCCGTGATGTCCTTGCCGATTGCGCCGGAGCTTCATGAGCTCCGGGCCGACAAGGAGCACCTGGTGCTGGCCAACTGCCTCCCGCCCAGGGGAGCGGCTGGCCTCATTCGCTCCTTGGCGAACAAGAGTGCCGAACATGCTGGTGGAAAAAGGCGCGGAAGGAAAGAAAAGTACTCTCCTGTTCCAAGCTGCTGCAAGGACAGCGTGGGGTGCGAGGTGGAGTGGCATCCTGGCTGTCGCAGCGCAGCGAGCCCTTCCAGCAGTTGACCCCGGCAAAGAGTGTAGTGCTGGCGGGCCCGAACC
>CAJNIZ010006511.1:0-11366 GCA_905231905.1 Symbiodinium pilosum | reverse complement strand
GGTTTTAGGAATTTAGGGTTTGGGGGGGTTTAAGGTTAAGAGTTTAGGGTTTGGGAGTTTAGGGGGTTTAAGGTTTAGGGTATAGTGGGTTAGGGTTTAGGGGTTGAGGGGTTCAGGGGTTTAGGGTTCAGGGCTTGTCTAAGGTTGAAACTATAGGCACCTAGCATGGGTGTCTTTAACCCTGCGATCCTTGTATACTATAGTACCTACTATATACCCTAGATGTACCCTGCAGGGCCTCTAGAATCACCCTAAAAAAAGCTAAGGGCAAATGTTAGGGCCCATACTTCTAACCTTGGGGGCTTGGGGTTTTCAAATTTAGGGCTTTGGTATTCAGACTTCTTGATTTTCAGTTTAACTGATTTGTAGAGTTTGGGGGTTTGGGGGCTCAGGTGAAGCCCGAAGGATCCAAAATAGACCGATGTAGGTAATGTTTACAGACATTAGGGCCCAATGTAGGTGTTATTTGTATGCGTTGATCGCTATATAGCCCCTTTATAACCCCAGTTTTCATGTCATGTTCCATGTTCTTTTCCATTCGATTCTCCATTATTGGTGCTATTTGTATACTCGGATCCCTAGGTTTCAGGTTAAGAGTCTGCGGTGTTTGTCGGGTTCTCGGTAGGGGTTAGGGAGGGCTCTCGCAGACTTGGAGGCCTCAATGATCCGTTTCTGAAGTGACTAGGGTTTAGGATTTAGGGTTTAGGGTTTAAGGTTTAGGATTAAGGGTTTAGGGTTTCGGATTTGGGGTTTAGGATTTAGGGTTCATAGGGTTTGGGGTCGGTTTAGCGGGCAGGAACCAGGAGCCCAAATGACCTAAACCCGAAAACCCAAACCCTACCCCAAAGAGCACTTTCGCATCAGCCACAGTGAAAACAGTCAGGCTTTAGAGCTTGTTTAGTATTCGGGGCTTGTAGGCTGCGGGACTCAGGGTTTAGGGTTCTAGGCTCAGGGTTAATTTTTTTCCATTCTGAAATTCTAAAGTCGACCAGCCTCCTTCTCAACACTAACAACCATGCAGTAGAATTTAGTGAATTCCATAGATATGTGGTGGTTTGCCAAAGGTGTTCGCCACATTTTTTTGCGGCGCTTACAATCAGCACTGTAAGACTTAGCATGTAATACTTGGGGGAAACCCTTAGGTGTTTTGAGCAATGCACGTCTTCAACTTTCCTTTGCAAAATGCAAGCCAAACACCAGACCATGTTCTCAAACCAGAACACCACAAACCCTAAACTCACAACCTTATTCCTGAACCCTCAGCCGTGAGCCCTGGGCACTTTCTAAGTACCTTCTGCGCAGTAGCCCTTGTTGCGCAAAAAAGGCACTAAAACCCAGAAACTAAAAACACTAAACGCCCAGACCTAAAGCCCAATACCTGAAACCCCAAATCTTGAACCTAAAGCCTCATCAAGCCTACTAGAAACTATGGTTTTAGGTTTTTGGTTTCCGGCTTAGGGTTGAGGATTTGGGGTGCGACGAAGTTTGACAACTGGACGAGGCAAAAGCTAAAGCTTAGGCTTAGGCGGGAGGAATGTCATCAAACTTGAATGAGGATGAATCCGTTCTGATGGATGTGTCATCATATTTGGGGTAAGCAGACCCTGACCCGAACTTCCAGAAATTCCAATCTCCGCCGATTTCCTGGATGGTATGGTATGGCCTTGGCACCTGAGCCATGCATACCTCATACAAATCCTAGCCCAATTCTTCTGCAATGGCATATTCTGACTTGGACCTTCCGCATTAGAAGAAACTCAGCCGAGCTAGCTGCAGGTAGCACCAGATTGTAGGTTTAGGGCTCGAGTTTAAGGGAAGACACGAGGCACCGAACAGAAATGTTACAAACCGCCACAACTCTCCATAAATGAAGTGTGAGTGAGAAAGCTTTAAACGGGCAATGGCTGCAACCAGGTTGTAACTTAAGTGCTGGCAGACTAACCCGTGCATTGGTGGCGAACAGGCCTCACAACGGAAAGATATAGGAAAGCGTGAAGACTACGGTATACTGGATTGGTGTCATTGAATTTGCAGTGAGTCACCCTAATTATGAAGCATGTTATTTACGAGGTAACTTGATTCAAGTTCCTGGGAACTTGAAGCACAAAGGAAAGATATACGAAAGCGTGAAGACTACATTATACTGTTTTTTGCTATGGAAGTTGCACTAAGTTACCCTAATGAGGAAACTATGTTATTTACGAGGTATCTCAAATTCAAGTTCCTGAAGAGCAACCCGGTCCTAACCACCCTCGCAATGAAATCTACTCACCTCCTTACATAATCTGTATATTGGGGTCATATTGGGATAATGGAAAATAAATGGAAACTACCATGGTATATTCTAGTATTTTACAGTATACTATAACGCTGGTGTATATTGATGTTCTAAACTGCTGATTGTTTTCCTACGTTGCAGACCGATGTCTGAGCAGAAAGCCCACACAACCGCAGCACACTGGCAAGTAGAGGGCATGGACCTGAGCTTTCTCGACTCCTTTGGGGCTTAATTACTGTTCTCACACTACCATAGGAAGAAAAAGGATCCCTTTTTCATACCTTATATTATAAGGAATCCCATGCCCAAAGAAGTATGAAGGATCCCTCAGATTGATCCAGATTAAGGCATCGGTATGAACGAGAGGTACAACTCATTAGGACTACGGATTGTGAGCGTCAGCGCCACCTGCAATTGGATAACTTGGGGCCTACTGCTCTGCGGTCAATGCGGCGCTACGACTGATCAGATTTTTGAGGTCGCCGCAGATCAGTTCCAAGTGTTCTTAAACATGTTCAATTTGACATCTGTGACGTGACATTGGTACCGATTTTTGATTCCCTCGAGCTGTTGAAAGGCCGCCAGCGCGTTCACCATGTTTGGAGCTTTTGGTTTACTCTGGTGCTCCTGGAGATGCCAACGAGGAAAAGGCAGCATGAGAGGCGAGCCTACGTTCCGAACGTAGAAGCATGGTTTCTTGTTACAAAGCCCTACGGCCCCAGTTACCTAAACAATGGGAACTAGGTTCCATATACCCTATAGTTACATAGCCCAGTATCCCACTATTTAGGTAAGTGGAGGAGGAGGGAAGGGAAATTTATTTGAAGGGTTGTGATGGGATGGTGTTGCGGCTTATCCCCCTCCCCAACGCCGCGTTTGAGAAATACCCACTGCACAGCAGACATGGAAGCCCAAAGAGGACCCCGAAAAGCAGTTCTGTCGTTCTTGTTTTCCAAAGCGCTGTATGAGGTTCGACTTTCTGTTTTTTAGGGGGATCCACATGATAACATTGGGGTAGCCAAAAAGATACCCTCAATGTCCCATCGAATCCACTGACAGACAGGCTTGAATTGCTAAGTGCGAATGCCCAGTTATTACGGCTATTATTCTCACTACGTGTATTACGACTATTGCCAGTCTTAGTATTGCCCCTATTGTTATTATTTTCTATGACTATTACGTATACCCCAGTGTTTCTGCTTAGATGTTCGAGAGGGCTTAGTAGGCACGCAGGGTGACAATTGGAGTTCTGGTGCTTAATCCGAATGCCTGAACTGAATGTATTCAGCCCCAGAGCTAACCCCTGTGCGCCCCAATACAGGGAGTCTGAAACCCTAAGGGTCCATGTACCCAATATTTGGGTACTTGGGATTTGGGTAATAGTAATTATAGTACAGGTTTGGAGTAAGTATATGATTATTAGGTACTTGGACCCTTAGGGAAAGCGTAGCCAGGATGGTTGTCCAATGACCGGTCTCTTGGGAAAACAAACCAACTTTTTACAGCCACTAAGAGGCAGGATGCATATTTACTAGTGACTGCGCTCCTTCACCTGCTGTGTATTGCTAGTGCTGCAACAACAGCGGCTACTGCTGCCGCTGCTGCCAGTATCCAGACACCTTCTACACAAAAAAACACTAGCAACCCTAAGCCCCGAAGCACACCCTAAACTCTAAACTCTAAGACTCTGCGCCCCAGATTCCAAACTCTAAACCCCACAGTTCAACGCCAAACCTTAAAGCCCGAATTTTCCTGCAAGTACAAATTTTGTGAACGCCCGCCCAAGACAAACTTGGGCGAATTTCAAGCTCCAAGGCCTACAACGCAGGAAGCCCAAAGATTACCATACACTCCTCTCAGCCATCATTGGTTTGGGGTTTAGGGTGTAGGGTTTAGGGAATCATGGAACCTGAAAACGGGCCCTTGTGAGGGCTATTCAGGGCTATCTGAGGTTCCATGCCAGTTTGGGGGGATTGTCCCTGCCGCTCCAATCCCCACCACGGCTTCGGGCTTAGCCCTTATAGGGTTTAGGGTTTAGGGGTTTAGGGTTTAGGGTGGGGTGCATCCCAACTCCTTACATCCCAAACCCAAAGCCACTGGGGTATAGGGATATCTAGGGATATAACCCCAACAACGGATAATCATATGGACAAAAATACGGAAATGAAATGGGAGGCTGGGGACCCCATAGTTCCAGGCTTTAAGCCCTGAATCCCAAAACCTCCAACCTTCCAAGCTCCGAGCATGAGCATTTGCCGTACCCAATCTGCCATCTCATGCAGATCCCTTCAAGCAATGACAACCCTAAGGGTCCAAGTACCTAAATACTATGTAAGTAGGGCCCAAACTATCAATATAGGAACCCATTAGAGCCCAAAGTACCTGTGTAGGAACACATTTGGGCCCAAAGTACCCATCTAGGAACCCATGAGAGCCCATACAGGAACCCATCTGGGCCGGAATTATCCACTATTTGAGTACTTGGAGCCTTAGGGCAAGGTCGACAAGTTTTTGAAGTTCAGGGCTCAAACTTCAAGTGAGCTATAGTAGCTGTAGTCTACACTCCTTTAAGTGGTTTTCTGGGGGAGTATCATAGCGGTTATTATGGGCAATACTAGTAGCCCTTATACTACTCCCCTGCAGCCCCTGCTAACGAGTTTAAACTATAGCTCAAGTGGGTCGTTTAGGATTGAGGCTTCGGTCGAAAGCCCTAACCCTGTAGTAGATGACGTTTGACTACAAATAACGTTTGTTCATAACGATGATGCGAAAACCTGACCTGTACCGGTCAAGCAACAATTCTTAGGGAGGTAGAGCTCGGATGAAAGTTGAAGATTGGAATCCTGATTTCCAGCTGCTGATGGGCTTGCGGCCCCGGGTTCTGGATCTTGGTTCACCATTGATCACCATCGTTACATCTACGCACATAGGTGATGTGCCCTCGTCATGTTGCACCTGATGAGGATAATGTTGGGGAAAAAGTGATTAGAGTCATTAGAGCTTTTACCGGTGGCCGCTGCCATGGTAGAGGCCCTAGACTCTGAAGACTAGCCTTGACTACACAAGCATTATACCTGCATAAAACCGCACATAAACCATGCGGGTCTTTCTGAAAAAGGATCGCGCTATAGAACCCCCAATCAGGCCTCTCCATGATCCCTTTATAATCCTGCAGTACCCCTTATGGCCCTGGCGGCCCCCCCACTTCAGAAACTCCCATATCAGTGCCTTGTCAGGTTCTATGCTGGCTCAGGGGATTGTAAGCTGGGCTGAAGCCACCACAGATGCACTTTGCTCTGGCTTAGGCCTACACCTGGGTGTAGGGCTTAGGGCTTAGGATCTACCATGTTATTTTTCACTCCCCCACTGACCTTAAGCAGCGCCAAGCCCAAAACCCTAAACCCTGAACCCTATCATGGCTTGCATTTCTTTACGGTTGGGAGTTGCTAGCGCATCTGCCAGGGAACCAATGCACTGAATTCTCCGCTGAACTGACATGGAACTGAGGAGAGCTCCGCATCAAGTTGACATACTACAACATACCCTAAGGATCGAAGGACCCAAATAATGGGGTTTTAGGGCCCAAATACCGTTAATATTATAGTATTTGGGCCCTAAAACCCTATTATTTGGGTCCTTGGACCCTTAGGGATAATGATCGAAATTAACCAAACCTGCATTGTTTCTTGCGGGGACTTTCATGCTACCATTAAGAGCGATACACAGATATGCAAAGACAAGCCTGGAAACCTTGAACCTGCGAACCCAGAATCCTAAACTCTCAACTCCGTTCATGAGTCCCCTTACTACCCTCCCTGCATAAACTGAGGAATAAGTAAGCCTAATTAAAGTATGACAAAAGTAGGGGGAACCAAGGTGAGCCAGTATAGAGGGGCAAGGGACCCATGATCCATGCAAACCCTGAGTTCCCTGTCTCCCCAACCCTTAACCTTGGCTCCGAACAGTATTTGTCCAGTAGGAATACATTGAATATATATATATATATAGGGACCCTAGCATTACCACCTTCATACCTTGTGGTGACTTTTAGTGGGAAAGGGGGCCTAAAATTATGTCCACCCTAAACCCTTGGTATCCCAAAAGCTATAAGCCCTGAACCCTGAACCCTAGACCCTTCCTATCCCTCACCATGCGACTTTACCGCACCTGTCTTCTGGGAGAAAGCGAGAGGACGGTGATTGTGGCGGCAGTCGCCCGATCGAGGCTTGAAGCCTCCGAGTTCAGGGCTCCCAAGACCTCCTAAATGCATACATAGAATGATACAATTTTTCTATCACACATGATACTCATAATTATACAAAAGACATTACATGCTACTAGAACTCAAGGCCAACAAATACTGCATATATGGCCTATCATTCTACGTAACTATGTGGGGAAATTCAGGGTTCAGGGTTTTGGTGGGCATTGACGCAAGCTTTGCTGCAGACTATTCTGATCTGTTTAGATGTTCAAAAGATATGGTTGTAGGGGAGCTGTAGAATGCTTCACAACAATCTGGTTTCAGGTTTAAGGCGGGTAGGATTTCGAGGTTCCATGGTCTGCGCCATTTCGGACCTAGGCCTTGAGAGGCTTCGAGGCTTGCATAGGCATCTAGGGACTGAACCCTCAACTCTAAACCTTACACCCTAAGCCCTCACAACCCTACATCCTCAACCCTAAGCCCTAACCCTCAGGGTTGGGAGATTTCACGGAATTGAAGTTTAGCTAACTGGTGCTTAAGGGAGGGTGGGGTGGTGGATCCTCATAACAATTCATATATGGGGGTCTCCCTAAATGAGGGGTACCTTATTGGGGGTCCCTAGAACAACGATGATTGCATTGTAGAATCTATGACAACCATATAACCCCCGGGTATAACCCTTTAACAGCCCCCATCTTCACTCCCCCACTCACCCTCAAGCACGGGTAACTTAGGTATAGGGTTGAAGTTGCTAGGATTCTGGTCGAGGGTCTAGGACTTCCAGCTTAAGGGCTGTCCCTGATGAAACAAGATTGGAAGGGTTTAGGGTTTGGCGTTTTGGCACCTCCCCTGAATCATAAAACTCCCCACCCCCCCAGCTGTAATATATGATGGTACCATATTTGGGGGGGAGGGGCGAGGGGGTATCATTAGGGGCGGGGGTTTCTTACTGGACATCAGGGGAGAGGTTTACTTATTATTGACGAGCCCTGAGACCCAAGCCTCCTACCTTGTCTTTCATGCTTCAGGACCCAATCGCGAGGTTAAGGCGTATGTATATATATGTATACACATATGAGCTACAATCGAGATTGCCCGATTCAACGAATGGACGAACTATACTAAACCGCAAGAGGGACCCTACGTCCAACCTTAATGGTCCCTCGGTAAGGCTAATACTGACAGTAGCTCATAGTAGGCTTCAAGGTCCAGGGTTTAGCTGTGGTGTGTGTGTGTGTGTGTGACTACTGACCAAGGCACTTTGTGAGCCTTCTAGCAACAAGGTACCCAGCACCCATGTGCAGGCTTGTTTCGTCTTATTTGAGTCCATTTGTCTGGCTCGGTACCCGAGCATACAACTCAGCTGAAGTTCTGGGATAGAAGAGGCGATACATGACAGCTTAGGCAGAATCGAAATAGGAAGGACGATAGTGGCCAGCTTTTCCTGCAGATGGGAAATGTGTGGCCAGTATCGTCGGACACCACACGCACGAGTCTCAAAAATCTCTGGGGATGAAACGCCGTTGTGGTCATAGTGGAAAGATACAAGCACAGGTGACACAAATGGTGCATTCCACAGTGACTCCTGTGCATTGTAGTGGTCGTAGCGGTTTTCATTAGTGACTTGCTGTAGGGTTTTATGGAATACGGGAATATATTATACAGGAATTTTGTAGGGATCATATTCCCTTCTTCCCTACTAAGCCCCAGTAAGGATTGTGGAGCTAAAATGCACCAGCAGAGCGGATACCCAGGATTCCGCCCGACCTTGAGCTCTAGAGGCAGGACTTGATCGCTATTACTATTCTTCTTGATATATTATATAAGTTATTACTACTACTAGTTCTTACCGTTACATTTGTATTAGCGTTATTCTTAATCCTACTTTTCTATTCGCCCCTCACCAAAGGATCTTATGACCCTTAAAGCCACATCCAGAAGCTGGGTGGTGCACGGCAGCATGCCCATGGAGAGGTGCTGGTGAAGTTGAGCGTTGGAGCCTGGGTCTTACAGGGCGTAATGTGCGGCCTAAAGACTTACCAATCCCTAAGGGTCCAAGGACCCAAATAATAGGGCTTTAGATCCCAAATACCATTCATATTATAGTATCTGGGCCATAAAACCCGATTATTTGGGTCCTTGGACCCTTAGGGAATATCATCTTGAGGTGTATTTTAGGGAAGGTGCAAAAGAGCTGTGGAGCCCTCCATGGGGATTACTTGAGCAATGGAGAATCATATGGACAAGCAAACCCTAAGGGTCCAAGGACCCAAATAATGGGGCTTTAGGGCCCAAATGCCATTAATACCATAGTATTTGGGCCCTAAAACCCTATTATGTGGGTCCTTGGACCCTTAGGGAAATGCAACATTAGATAAGCCATAGTCTAAACTCCTAGTATCCCCTTCACAACCCCTATGACATACTCCCTTCTACAATCCCCTATATAACCCCCTTTAAGGAGTGTAGACTATAGCTCATACGGAAGCTAGGATTCCATCGGTGCTTCGGATTTAGGTTTCCGGGCTATAAGGGTTATTAAGGGGGATACTAGGAGTTTATCATCTATAGCTCATGTATGGTTAGGCTTTAGGGCTTCTTTTTCAGGATGTTGTCATATTTATTGGTGGTTCAAAAGCACCCTGGAACATGAACCCCTGATCAGCCCTTGCTGTAGCGACATGATTTTGGAGGGGCTCCTGAAGCCAAAGCCGCATAAATGCTAAACTGAAACTTCCCAAGCCCCACAGAGCCCAGATGTGTATAATTACCCCCATACAAATACAAATACATATATATATATGTAGTACACAACTCACGATTCCAAGCGGCCCTCCTGACTTTAAGATCTGTCTTTGGATCCTTTGGAGGGGCCTGTAGTATAGGCGATGATGGCTACCGGCAATCTCCAAGGGCAAGCTGGGCCCGAAAAGTACTTCAAATTACATTTGGCGCTGCAATGGCCTAGTTTTCTGAGCATTTGGCAGGACATGAGCTACAGTCATAACTCCTCGTACCCCCCTCAATAACCCCCATAATCGTCCCCCTTTCACATTAGCAAATGCCAGGCGTACTCGCGGTAGAAATCCTCCACCACAGCAGGCGCACGGAACCCAAGAAACTGTTGTAGTTTCCATTATTTCCATCATCCCCATATAACCCCAATATAACCCTAATTTGACCCCAAAGGGTACATATATCTCCTATATAGCAACAATAGTAATAACAGGAATACGAATAACAATGCTGCTTACGGGCCCAAAGCAAAGCGATATTTCCTACATCAAGGGTCTGGCGCTTGAAGCTGCAGGTGCATGTTGCCAGTCTCCTGATAGTGTTTGCCCCGAAGCTCTACGACAATTGCAGGGGATGGAACATCTTTCATAAGCCTCAGAGATGCGCCAAAATCTATCCCCACCCTATCTCACCCCGCCCCCAACAAAGGCCTCTTATACACCTCGTATTCCGATTACATAGTCCCCGCCCTTACGTTGTCCCATCCCTTGTCTCCCCATCCTCTGAAGAGGCCTAGGGAAACACATAACCCTTAACCCTACATTGAAGAAGCTGGCCAGCTAATCGCCCAGGTCCTTGTAGGCACTGGGCAGCTGATAGTTTCAGGAATGCTCCAAGTCGCGCAACTTCCATGACCCTGCTCGCACCCTTTAATAGGGGTAGGGCTTAGGGTTCAAGGTTTAGGGTTACGTAATATTTCTGGTTTAGGGCTTAGGGTTTGGGGGTATAGGGTCGCTAATTTAAAGTATATAGAGGGTATATGGAGGGTCTAGGTTCAGCTATACTTCTGTAGACTCTGAAGTACCATGGACAACTCTGCACCCTGAAAACCCACCACTTGTCCGAGCTTCACACGGTCAAAGTTGCCCAGTGGCTCTCCCTGGCGCTGTATGGGCTTCCAGGGAGAATCAATTCGAGCGTGTATTTATAACAGCTGGAAGCCATATGAGAACCACGGCATTCCCAGTCTTAATCTAGCCTGAACCCTAAACCCTAGTTAACATACTAGGTCTATCTTCTTCCCCCAAATCACAAGGTTTTAGGGCCCAAATACCAGTAGTATCTTGGTATTTGGGCCCTCAAACCCCATTATTTGGGTCCTTGGACCCTTAGGGTTTTCCATTATTACTAAGTACTACTTGTTACGGGCGCGAGCTGGCATCTGGTACCAACATTGAGGGATAGGGTTTCGTGTTTGGGGTTTAAGGTGTAGGGTTCAGGGTTTAGGCTTTGGGACTTGGGGTTTAGGGTTTGGGGTTTATAGTGCTGAAGCTATGGATGTGTGTCAGGGTTCCTCGCATGAGACCACAGCGATAGAATGCTACTCGCCCAAGAAAACCCTTGCTAATCACCATGCAAAACCAATAATCATCATTCACTGTCAGTCAAGACCTGCAACACCCCCAACCCTCCACCTAAAGCCTGAAACCTCAACCCGAACCCTGCACCCTGAAACGTCAACTCAAAAATGAAAACAAGTGTATGTCCTCCCTAGAAGAATTAGACCAACAAAATAGTATTTCCACGTTCCTCATTTGATTCTCCATTATTCCTGTGTACCCCTAAATAAAAATCAAATCAGAACCCTAAACCCTACGCGCTCAACCCTAAACCCTAGATCCTACACCGAACCCTAAACCCTAAATAGTAGTTTCCTTTTTTCTTTTACATTGTCACTATATAGACCCCATATAACCCCAAAATAATTCTATAATATACTACCCCTAAATAGTAGTTTCCATTTTCTTTTCCATTATCCCTATAAAACCCTAAATAACCACATAAGAATACAATAATATACTAACCCTAAACCCCAAACCCAATACAACCCCATAATACTACTACAGTATACTAACCCTAAACCCTAAA
>CAJNIZ010006510.1:5286-17599 GCA_905231905.1 Symbiodinium pilosum | reverse complement strand
TATTAATATGAGGAAGGGATTAGTCGCCCTACATTCACTGCTTAGAATTCTGGCTCTTCAGGCGGAGCAGTGGATGGAAACCCTTCAGTGGTGGATCTTTGTGGAGGTTTAGGGTTTAGGGTACCCTAAAACCTAAACTCTAGACCAGGGTTTCTTCTTCTCCTTCATGATCAGCTAGGCCAACCCGGTGCGTACTAAATTCCAAACCAGGGTTTAGGGTTTAGAACAGTCTACTAGTCCAACCCAAGAGATCCACGTGCGGAGGCTGGCCAAGGCCTCTGCTACCCCAATCCTTTTTTCTGAAATGGAGTGCTCTCTGCGGCGGTGTGATGAGGAGTCAACACCAGACCTGGGTGAGAAAAAGGACAAAGAAGCCCCCCTTGCTAGGGGGGCTTGGGGGCAGGAACTCGAAACTGTAAATGAGCATCGTTTGGGAGGCTTGGGTGGGACTACCAAGCTGCGCAAGCGCGCGATAGGGTGTGAGCCCCTAACTCTAAAGAAAAGGCGCACACCCTGCGCGCGTCCACTGATGCACACCGTACGCCCTAAACCCTAAACTCTAAACACAGAAACCTTAAACAATAAACTTTGAGCCCTAAACCCCAAACCCTAAACCCAAAACCCTTCAACCCTGCCAGGCTTGCGCTGCAGCGGGGCCCCGCCGGGCTGGAGCCGATTGCTGCGCTGCGCCGCAGAAAGGAGCTGAGCTCGGATGTAGGATTGTGGGCTAAGATGTAGGTATTAGGAAGTTCAAGGTAATCATAACCAAGCTATAATTGTGCTTAGATGAAAAAACATTGATGGACTTAGGAATCTTATTCAGATAATTGGCGCAGCTATAAGAAGTCCTTGACAACCGTACCCCGAACCTCCAAGTAGTGGCCTAGGACTCAGAATACAGGGGAATCAAATGGAAAATCCAAAATTGAGTGGGAACTGGATTTGCTTGGGGTCTTAAACGGATTGTTTTGGTTTTGCATTGGGTGTTTGCGCACTTTGCTGAGGCTACTTGTTCTTCAAAATTTCATGTTCATGAGGGCTTACTTTGTCATGATCGTCCAGCGCTTTGGCGCGGCTATGTGCGCATGCTCATTTACGAGGCGTTCTCAGAACCCATTAAATCCAGGTTCATAGATCGTGGTTAATCTGTAGCCACGGTTAGTAAGCTGTGATGAACGTTCCGCAGTCTAAACCCTAAACTGTGCCTGCTGCCGATGCGCGTGCCTAGACCCTCAGTCTCTAGGAGCGAGTTTCAATGCCTGCAGATGTGGCATTGCTTTGCGCCGCTGGGCTGCATCGCGTCATCGCAACATCACTTGAGAAGTGGTGTTTTGTTCGGGATACTATACGCATTCTTTTTCGCAAATTAGAGGAAGATTGTATCCTCCTGTTGGTTGTTTTTTGTAAGAAGATGTAATCTTACCCCGTTCAACCATCAAAAGTCACTCCTATAGTTCTCCTTATATGATCCTCTATACTGGTCCTGATCTCTTTTGTGATGGTCCTTATGTCCTTCATAATGGCCCTTATAGCCGCATAATGGTCCATACCCTTTGCTAACCACGAGGAAGTTTCGGGTCATTATCTCTACAGCAGCCACACCCCCTGTCGACCGCCACGGCCCTTCTCATGTACATACATCTCCAGTAGGTAACCTTTAACTTTCCTGGGTACCATGGACCCCAGTAAAATCCAAAAGGTCAACTGTGACAAACTCGTAGATGCAGTGGATGGAGGAAAGCTTGCACCAATTATAATGGCCCAAATACCGCAGTCGTTCAGGTATAGGTTACCCTAAATGCTAATAAGCCCCAAGCCCTACCTGCAACGGTACTATATAAACCCTATAAACCCGAAAGCCAACAACCCTACCCGCAACGGCACTGTACACCTGAGCTCAGCCCGTCTTGGAGAAACCTAGAGCTGCCTTTGCAGGACTCTTGAAAAGATCGTACGACACTGGGTTGCTGTTAAGGAACTTCATTTAAGTTACTACAATGGGGAAATCAAAATAAAAAACTATTTACATATACCCGTAATTGTAACTTAACCTTGAGCCCTAAACCCCCTAAACCCTAAACCTTAAAAACCCTAGAAATACCCATTATGGTAACTTACGTAGTTTAAGTTCCTTAACAGCAACCCAGGAAATTGAACCTGCTTCCCAGAGGGCCCCAGCCGACTTTGACTTTCATATCAGACGGGCTCCTAGTATCATGTAGGGAATATTCCTTACTGAGGGGTATTCGGCCTTCAGGCTTCTTTGGCCCTCATATTTTTGCAGTATGCTTCTCGACCTCTTGTGGGCTTAGATCTTCTTTTCTAGCTTGATGAAAGGCTTGCTGGTGACTTCTCCGAAATCTCTTCTTCAGTCATCCTGCAGTTAGCCCTAGATCCTCAATCCTCTCGGGCAATTTGCACCCTAAACCCTGAACCCCAATCTGTTCCCTGCTCAGTCCACTCAGGTACGACACGCCGAGACGATCCTGACGTCGCCTGCGGAACCCACAGGGGCCATGGCATCCCACGATGTGCCTTGGACACGGTGATTACTGCAACTACAATGCAATAGTTTTATTAATTAGTGCTGGCAATACTAGTAGTACTAGTGTTACTCGTCTAGTTATTCTTACTAGTCTTCTTTTTCTCGGTCCTACTATTGTTACAATTACTAGTGGCTGTGATTAACATTATTTTAAAACATGGTTGCTTGCTATTCGCCATCTGCTAAGCTCGATGCGCACCCCTGCAGCTGCAGTGTGTTATGCTAGAAGTGCTGAAGTGCATGCCCAGAGTGTCCAAACGTAACCAAGTTCTGATCTTCACCGTATTGGGTCCAGTGAGTCCAGTATGTAATAATCAGCACAGATTTTCGAATTATCGTACTAGACATCGTTACTTAGCTTTAGAGGGCATATGATAAACAATATACTTTGGACCCTTCGCGGCTTTGGGGTTTCGGCCTTCGGTCCTGATGCCTAGTTTTAGCGGGCGGCAAGAAAAGTCCAAGGTTGTCGGTTCAGGGTTGGGGGGGGGGGGCTTCAGGGGTTTGGGAATAATGGGAAAGATAATGGAAACAACGATATTTTAGGGTTATACAGGGTTCAGGGGTTTGGGGGACAAGCCTGTAGCAAAAAATCGGTTTAGGTGTTTTTAAGCTTTTATAGGGTTCGTTTGCAGGCGCAGGACACGAAGATATAAGAGGCAGGTGAAGTTAACAATGCCAGGGAGCAACCCGAAGATGGCAGGAAATTGCTCCCTGCGCCCTAACCAGTATAGATTTGGTACTGCCTCCGCTCTGTAACAGTTGGGTGGCATCAACATTTTATGGAGTTATATATAGCCCTTAATATTGACCTCTAGTATAGACTGTTGCAGAATAGGGGCAGCACCCAAAGTATAGACTGTTGGACCCGAAGATTCGCTATAAGGACCTCCCTTGCGGGTACATTTTGGACAATTTTATCGTAGCTCAATAGGGAACCAAGGGTTAAGGGCCCATACTAGGGGCCTCTGTTTTCAACCATTAAATTCTGGCCGATCCTGGAACCTCCATCCTTGAACATGTGCTGGATGTGTAGAGCAAGACATGTGGATAGTTCCCAAAATTAGGGTCCCATTTTGGTACACCTACATACTAGGTGCCGTAGTATAATCCATATCCAAAAAGGGCCCATAATTTCGAGAACAACCCATGCGTCATTGCACCCGCCCTCAAGGCTCTGAATTCAAAGCCTGACCTCGAGCTTGGGATTTGCGCCGTAGAGCCCAACGCCCAGAATCCTGGAAGCTGCAAGCCCTAGATGAAAGGGTTGTTAGCTGCGGCAGGTGCTTCTCTTCCTGAGCAATACTTTGGTGGATGCGGCCTTGCTCCTTGGCGTGGTGCGCAGCGTTGCAGTGGACCCAGGGCATAGGCATCTTTTTGGTTCTTTGAACCTAGAAAACAGTCATCGCTCCACCTTGGTGGTTATGTATGCTGACCTTCAGTTGATAATGAGTCAATTGCGAGACGTTACATGTTTACCAGGGATCCCGGCAAGTTTCTGCAAGAATTATCATCCGTCTGCTCATTCGAGGGTGCCAATGTCAGAGTATCCATTTGTTGCTCTGCGCGGGCTCTAGCTTGGGACACCCAATAACTCATAAGGCGCCTTTGAGTTCAACCTGCTTGTACACAAAAGGGGTACGGAAATGGCCCAATGGAGGGACAAAGGAAGGGTGGCTAGGTTGCTGTTAAGGATCTTCAATAAATCCAGTGTGACAAGGAAACCCTTGTTGGTAATGTGCCCATGTTGGGGTATCTTACTGTAAATTTCTGAACGACAACCCACACATAAGATGATGTGTGAGACGAACGGCCTGCGATGTTTGATAACAGGTTAGACGAACCCCGTGGGCTGTTCCATGAGAACATAGAGCACTTGGTGCAAAAGCCCCTACCAAGGCCCCCATCAGCCATAGTCTTGCATAACCCTAAACCCTAAACCCTAAGCCCTAAACACATCAAAGTGCAGCCCCAAACTGCCAAGGACGGCTGATGATGCCGAACGCGCGGTCGAGGTGGTGTTCCTTGGCAGGACATGGGAGTTTCCCAAAATTATTGTTAGGGGTCCATGGGGGTTCCCCAAAATTAGGGGTACCTACTACAATGGAGAATCAAATGGAAAAGAAAATGGGCAATGAAATGGAAACTGGGATTATATAGGGGATTATAGGGATTAGGATTTCCCAAAATTAGGGGTACCTGTTTGGGGAGTCCCTCAAATGAGGACTATAGTATTTTGGGATCTATATTGGGGACCCCCTATTCAGGGAAACTACAACATGGTCCTTCCAGAGGGGATGGAAGGGTTGCCCTCAGCAAATGAGGGCCAAAAGTCATCCCACAGCTTTCATTAGGGTTTAGGGTTATCATCTAGCCTCATGGTGCTGGATGTGTTGCAGCACGAAGGCATGGTATCTTATTTGAGTCTGAACTTCTTAAAAAGGGGTTATATAAAGGAGCATGGGATTTGAGACTACAGCTCATTGTGGGGTGACAATAGTATCACCCCATTTACGAGGGCTTAGGGGTTACAATGCTATCCCCCAAGAGTACATATCTAGAATCCTATTTGGCCTCATTAGACATTATGATCCTTGTACTTGTGAGCTCCTTGAAGCCTGGGTGGGGTAGCTGCAGTGGTGATGATATTATAGTCCCTTACTTGTCCATAACATAAGCAGATCCGGCTCGAGGGGGAAGCCGGGGTTTAGGGTTTACCTAGGACCTAGACTCTCCAATGTAGTGCCTTTCTGGTAGTCCTAGTAAGAGTCCTAACCCAAGACCCATATCAAACCCAAAAAGGAATTACACTGGAGGGTACAGGTAGGCAGCTGGCAGCCTGTCACTCCTATTGAAGAGCTTGGTGCGGGTATTTCTCAACAAACAGGTCCTGCCATCTATTCTCAAGCTGATGTAGCCATGCATACAGAGACCTCCACGACAAAAGGGAACGGCTTTGAGAGATCTTGCATAAACCCTGAGCCCTAACCACGCGTATCCTTAGAG
Organism: Symbiodinium pilosum; assembly: GCA_905231905.1. Lineage (NCBI taxonomy): Eukaryota > Dinophyceae > Suessiales > Symbiodiniaceae > Symbiodinium > Symbiodinium pilosum. The sequence continues at coordinate 12,048 of CAJNIZ010006510.1, read as the reverse complement.
CTTTTTTGAAGCCATAAGCCTTATTCTAAGGGACCCAAAAAAGGCACCTCTAAGTTTAGGATGCCCTAAACTTAAACCCCATATCACCCCTATATACGGTACTTCTAACTTCGGACCCCCGAGCCCCCCTAGATCCTCAAACGCAGGATTTTGAGACATGCACCCTATTAAACCCTAAACCCAAAGCTCGGGGTAGCAGGTCAGCCTCCATCTCCCAGTCGCGATCAATCCAAACTTGCCGCTTGATGCAAGTTGGGGGTTTCCCAAAATATGGGGTACCATTTAAAAGGGGTATATAAGGGTTATAACGTGTTTAAGGTTTACATTTTCCCAAAATTAAGGGTTCCTTCTCAAGGAGGTATATAGGGATTATACAGGGTTTAAGGTTTAAGGTTTCGGGTTTCCCCAAAATTAAGGGTACCTTTTGGCGGGTCCCTGTCACAAGGGTTATCGTATTTTGGGGTCATGGTCTAGGCCAGGGCTCTCACATCCAAAGTCCTGAGCTTTAAAGCCTCAACACGGAATCCTCAGGAAGAGGACCTTACACTGATGTCGCGATAACCCTAAACCCTTAAACCCTGAAACCCTAAACCCTAAGCCCACGCCCCGGCAGTGAAGATCTCACAAGAGACACATGGTAGGCTGAAGATCCTCCTTTTGAGTGGAGTAGATGTAGGCAAGATCTTCATTATACAATGGCACTGCCCCCACGGCCATGGCGCTTGAATACTTCCAGAAAGTAGGGTTTAGGGTTTAGGGATTCATTGTATCAGTATGTAGAGAGTACTTGACTTCGAAATTATGTTCGTAGTTCAGGCCGCTACGTCATGAAGTGACTGTGAAGGAGCCAGGAAAGGCATAAGTTGAGACTACATGAGCTATAGTCTTAATTCCTTACAAGGGGTTCTATAGGGGATTATAGAGGGGAGTATTACACTCCCGGAAACTAACATGGAAACCCCAAAAGGGCCCTACAAAGACTGCAGTCCTTCTAAAAGGGGGCTATATGGGTTTCCATGTTAATTTGGGGGAGTGTATAGGGTCTATTAAGGGGGATACTAGGAGTTCAGACTATGGATTACCTGTGGATGTGAAGGGTGTTGGATGCCGTTGTTCCCCTGACACGGAGAGGAGGACTCGCTGGCAGTCACACAGAGCCCTGCAGAAGTAGGGGCTTCTTCTCTAAAATGTGGTGGACGGCCGGGACCCCTAGCTATATGTATACAGACTTTCAAGGAACATTATGTAGCGTGAAGGATTTTGCAGGGGGGATTTTAGGAAAATCCTAGGGTAAAATTAAAAAGTAACAGAACTTAATCAAAGTCCGCGTCTATCCTCACATCGTGCGCGTCTAAGTGCGGAATCATGCATTATAAGGAGAATCGGTGCAGTTTTCCAGCACACTCCTGCAAACCCAGGAGATTGAATCCAGTTTTTTGTTGGTCAGATCATCGATAAAGGGCTGACATTGTTGGATTCCTGAGGGAGGGTTCCTGAAATAATTATGCCTCTACAAATCTTTCAGGGGAGGCCTTGCTGCGAGAAATCCTGCAGTGTATCTTTAACAACTTGCCGGGACAGGTTGGCAAGGGTAAGTTAGTAGTTCTTAGTAAGGACTAAGGGCATGTAATGTCTATTTAGTCCCTGCAGAACATATTCCCATGTTCCCTTTCGGGAGAGGCAAAGAGCTTAGTGTATGCCACGCTGGCCTGCACAAAAGGATAGGTCTAGACCATCTAGACCTGAAAAGCTTGGTATTAACACTGCATTTCTACACCCTGAGGCCACTAAATGCGGCTCTTACTGTTTTAGCGGAAGTGTCCAAAAATCATCCCTTTAAAGCTCTTAAGAATGAAGCCCTCCGGTACGCTCTGTGTGATAGTTGTATAGCCCGAGGGTTCCCTGAGGAGTCCCCTCCCCATTTGACCCACAGTCTAAAAACTCCTCAAAGGCAGCTATATGAGGGGTTATATAGGGGACTACTGTAGGGGACATTAACAGGCAAATTAGGGGATACTAGGAGTTTAGACTATAGCTTGTTTGAAGAAAGATATTGAAGCCTAGAGGCAGTCAGGGCCTTCTTTGCTTGCAAAAGTTGGCCGAGCTACATCCCTCCTCTTTGAGGCCGGGATCTTGGTTTGGGTGACTGGGTTCGAAGTCATATAGCCCCCCTTAAGTAGATAGAATGTGTGGCATGAGGGGGTCTTCTTACTACTTAAGGGGGGACTATATCTGTAACCCCAAGTACCTACAGTTTTGTAGGTTATATCTGCTAATTAATTGCCGGGTCATTGCTACTAAACTGTATGTAGTCGGAGTCACGTGAGTTTGCATGAATCACCGCATCCCATTGGCTAACGGTCTTGACAGCAGGAGCAGGAAAGGGGGCAGGTTTTCCGTGTGTTTGGGCGGAGGCCTCCCAGGTTTGCAGCAACTACAAACAGGCACCTACGCATAGGTAGGTTATTCAAGAGTTGTCTGCGCTGTAGAGGCATCGATTAACATACAGTGGTGAAGGCCTTCACATTATGAGCACCTCTGCGCCTATGAGGACGGCAGTAGCTGCATTGTGCACCATGCCGAAAGGTCGTATAGCAATGCAAAGGCTCAGGGCGCCATTCAAAAGTTAAGAAGCCTGCGTCGACCAAGATCACGGAGCATACTCGCATGAAGTTACGGTAAGCCCAACGCTCGCACGCGGCATGTCAGGGTCTAGGTGCCAGACATGTTTTGCCCCACTGGATGGCGCATTCCAAAATACCCAACTTCTTGTCAAGCTGCTGCGGATGGCAACATGATTGTTTGATTTCATCTCAGCGCAAGGACACCCAGGCCTGAAATCGTGAATGCGTGTAGTTGCAATCTCCACAGCAAACCTTGGACTGTCGGAGAACTGTGAACGCCTTCTGTGGGTCCTCAGCCCACATTTTGGATATACGTGGGTTTGCCTTGTGAGTGCCCTAGTTGTTTTCATGTTGAGGGTTGTCAAGATTCTTTTTTTTTTTTTTTTTTTCTGCGTGTTCTAGGTTCTAGACACTAGAGGCCATCCTATACCAGGGACCCAACAAAGGAACTATCATGTTGATAGCCTAACAACTGACAATTTTTAACATTTTTTTCGACAAGCCAGGCAGCAAGCGGACCAGGTTGCAGCAGCTGCCGGGTTGCAAATCATTCTTCTTCTTCCAAGTTCGTATCTGGATCAAAGTTGAACGGGATTGTTAATCTTTGTTCTACTGAAGCTAAATTAGGAATACGGGCTACAATCTGTAGTACTACTTCAGTGCGAGCTAGTCGCCATTGAATGCATGTCAAACTTTTGCACAAGACGCCAAGCCCACCTCGGAGAGGAGTTGGTGAATTGATACCCTGGCTAACCCAGACCCCCAAAAGGATCTAAAAATTAGATCCCCCAGAACCATAGGGGAAGTTATATAAGGATTATATAGGGTTCATAATGGGTTTTTATAGGGGGTCTAGTTTTTAGATCCTCCCAGGGGTCTGGGAAGGCCACCACGTCGGCTTTGCGTGTCTTATCTGACACCCTGCAGCAGCAGCGGAACCGGTCCGCGAGGTCTGTTCTTCGTGAGGCTTGGGATGTGTCCCCATGGTGGTTCAGGGTTTAGAGTCTAATTGTTGCACAAGCCCAGATGGAAAAGGGCTCAGGATTTAGAATTTGCATCCCGCTGATTTCAAGTGGTCTTGGTCGATCTTTATTTGTTCATTCAGCATAGGGAGGTGATAGCAACAGTAGCGGTTGGATGCCGGAACAGAATGTTAGGTCTTCCAAACGCGAGCAAGGCTTGATATGAGCTATAGTCCACACTTCTTAAGAGGGGTTATATAGGGGACCATATAGGGGAGTATTATTTAGGGCTTGTTAAAGGGGATGCTAGGAGTTGAGGCTAGCTCATACAGAGCCTTTCACTCTGACGCGGTATGTATGCAGCTACAGACTGCCAGGTTAACCGTTCCCTGGAGGGTCCGCATATGTCGCCATTATGGAATTTAGGCTTTAGGGTTTACGGAACACTGCCCCTCAGAATCCTTTAGCAGAGGGACTTCTGGGTCCTAATTTGCTTATAGTTATATACATGGACCCCATTGGCTTCCCGATCAATAAGATAGTTTCCTTAAAAAGCAGGACATCAATACAGACCCCCACATACCATACTCCTCATTTTAGGGACCCCAACATTGGTACCCATAATTTTGGGAAGCCCCATCTAGCACCCTGCGCTACACATGAGGAAAATCCAACTTCACCACGAAATCACTAAGATCCCGTCTGCGATCCCGAATTTTGCCAATGTGTGCTCCTAAGTTTTGAAGCAGCCCCAATTCAAGAACGGCAGCGGTTCAAGGTTTAAGGTAGCCAAAAGTCTGAATGCAGCAAGCGTTGCGGAAAAAAGGTCTGGGACGCGGGTACACCCCTTAGAACGTCATACCTCATGAGCTATTGAATTGACCATTATACGGGCGTAGTGTTTAGGGTCAGGGCCTGGTAGGGGACTGCATTAGTATGAGAAGGCGAAGCTTCTGCGCTCGAGCTGTATTTGCTGTTCAGGCGGCCGCTTTGCTGGCAGCACTCCCTGTGGTGATAGAGCAGGCTCACGATTTTCTCAAATGAGCTACTGTTAATTGTAGTTTAGTACAGTGCCTAATATAGTCCCAAATGAGGAAGCTATGCCCATTGACTATCCGGCTAATATCGACTGTAACTCACATTGAGACAGCAGCCCAAAGAGCGATTGATACTCCTCCCTCTGGTCCTTTGTAGGGCTACCGTAAAACTATAGTCCATCAGGGCCAGAACCACATGAGCCTAGGCATCCGTTGCCCACCCACTCCGCAAAATCGCAGTCCCACATGACGTTGTTTCCAAAATTATGGGCCCCTTTTGGTTGCAGATTATACTATTGGTACCAAAATGCGGCCCTAATTTTTGGGAACTACCCATATGAAATTGCAAGCTAATAAGGGTGTGAAGTTGCCACGGTTTAGGGGTTAGGGTTAGACTGCCAATCTGCCAACGCCCTTACCAGTAGGCTGGCTATTGACAAACGTCCTTCAATTATGTTTAGGGCCGAAATGTCCGTGATATTTGGTTTTTGATACAGACCTGACGACTGTACATCTCACCTATTGATGAATTTCGTTAGTTTCGAAATTGAATTTGATGGCCGCGTATGGCTATCCAAAACTGGAAGCATGATTAAGAGTAAGCTTTGCTAAACCTTAGATGCCGTGCGCCCTAGTGGTCGCAAATCAGATGTTGCACCCCGTGGGGTGTCTACGCTGTTGTAGTTGACATATGCGAGCACATATCTTCGGTCATGCAACATGCGTGCCATGCACCACTTTTTTCGCAGACGTGGGCAGGTCAGTCGCGAGCTTGAGCCTTCGGCTTTGGTTTCTTGTCTTTTGTTTTAGTTTCGGGGGCTGAGGGATGTGTAGACTTCAGGGCTTTGTGGCGCCCTCCCTACAACATTTTGGTTGTGGCGGGTGGAGCAGGGGTTAGAGCATGGTGCTCCCGACAGGGGCCCAATGTGGCATGCGCTTTAGGCTTAGGGGCTTGGTGTAAGTGCCTTAATGCTGAAGCCCCTAAAATGTAAGCCCTTTTATGTACTTGAAGGTTCAGGGCAGTCACGAAGTAGGCTAGTGTACTTGTCTTCGCGGCCCCTGATTGCGGCATGCTGGGCCCAAACATGCAGAAGCAGCCAAGAATGAGGCACAGAAGTCTGAAGGCCTGATCCCTCGTGTTTCTGAGCTATAAACACCATAACCCCAAGCCTAAGCCTCAGCCCCGGAACCGTCATGGCAGCTTTCTGAAAACTCAATGCCAGAAGCCTGAATAGACACCACAAGAATCCCCATGTAATTCCGCATACACCTCAGGGCTCCTTTTTCCTATAACCTTAAACCCTTAATCAAGAATCCTTATTCTAGTCCCATTTTTTCCCCGTGCTCCTCACCTATTCCCCTATAGAACCCCATATTATCCCTAGATAACCCTCTTTTCAGACATGCCATCGCGACGCTGGCTGAGGTTGTGTTGGCTTGCCTGCAGCCGGTGGCTGTCCTGGGTGCGCCCTATGTTCCAAGCTTACAACCTAGAGTTTAGGGTTTAGAGTTCTAATATTGCGGCTATATGGCGGGTTATAGTAGGGTCTAATATTGGGGTTATATCTGGATGGTGGGAAATAAGATGGAAACTACTATATAGGGTTTGGGGTTCAGGCAATTAGGATTTTCCAGGGTAGGGTCTGGACTCTTGAGACCTTGGGGAGGTTTCGAGTTTGTAGTTGTCGGGTCTGCCTTTTCAGTACTCGGGCAAGATTTTAGTGTTCAACCTTGGTCCTGACATCAGAAAGTGATCAGTAGCTTGTAGTTCATGACGGTTGACCTCTGTGAGTCACACGGCGAACCCAGATTATCGTTGCACCTGTTCTGCCAGAGAATCCTGACCCACCCTAAGCCTCAACCCGAAACCCCAGGCCTTAAACCCACCTCAAAGCCCAAGCCCCTTGATGCTCAAAACGGGAGATGCCCCAACATAATTCAGAGAGCCCAACATACCTTAATTAGAGGTCATGATTAAAATCGCACTCAGACCCCGATAAGATTTGAGGAGCATTCCATCATTAAAGGGTTCCGGGCTAGCAATAGGGCCTGTGAATAGGGATAACTGGTATAACTATATGGTTTAGAGGGGTCTTAAAACTACTCCTTATACCCTAGACCCTAAACATCCCTGAGCCC
>CAJNIZ010006509.1:0-17600 GCA_905231905.1 Symbiodinium pilosum | reverse complement strand
ACCTTTAATTCTAAACTGTAAACCCTAACCTCTGAACCCTGAACCCTAACCCCTAAACCCTTAAACCCTTAAACCCTAAACTCTAAACTACGTATAGACTTATCGCCTGCTGGCCTCGAGCTGGATATTCTGAACAGAATTAATTTTCGGGTTTCTGAAGGCCTAAACATATCAAGTTCTGTATGGGTTTAGGGTGTTGTTTCGCAATACAAGACAATGCAGAACAGAACCTATCAAAGGGTGCAAGAAGCGGCGTGTTCTGGTGTTTTGATTTTCATCCGTGCTTTGCAAATTGGGGGCCGGGTGTGCCCCCCCAGACATGACATTTGTAACGCAAGCATGTTGCTTCCAATATTCGTTCAAGCTACAAAATCTTATCATATTTCCACTAGAACATACATATTCTGATTTTCGTCTATGCCGTGCAAAAAATTTGGCGGCCTACGCCACCCCCAAACCTGCTATTTTGTCATGGCAGCACACTGCTCAGAAGGCATAGTTTTTCAAAAGCTACAGATGCTAAAATTTGCAGCCCTTTTCCTGTTTTGCAGCAACCAAAGTCCTGGCAAATCTGATCCAAGCTCATGTTGATTTCAAGTAACCTCTACGTCGATTCTACGTTCTGCTTGTTGTTATTGTTGCCAACCTTTTCAACTGAGAAAGAACAACTGTGCCTCTCTCCAACCCCACTGTTTTTGTCAAGGCCCAGCTTTGAAAGAGCCTACATGTATTGTTTTGAGTTTTTGCATGCTACTAATGATGCAATTTTGCCAAAGGCTACGAATACCGGAAATACCCGAATTCGGAGCTCTGGAAAGGTCGCAGATACGACAAAATTATAGCAGTTGGAGCTATTGAAAGGTGAAGCGTATTGCAAATATGTTGCGAAATACGGCAGTGGAATTCTTGAAAAGCTACGATTATTGCAGAATCAGCTGCATTTGCGCCCTTAGAAGACTAAAAAACGTGGTAACAAAATTGCGAGCTCTGGAAAGCCTGCAAATTGTGCAGCGTTTGGCCACGCTTTCGGCTCCATTTCTTATAAACCAGAGGAAGGGCCAACGTTACCCAAAAAGCGGAAGACCCAGCGTTTAAGAAACTATCTCCGCCCGTATCTTCCTTGTGTGTCAAGAGTCAAGAGTGTCAACATTCACAGGGATCAGGCAGGTCGGGGTCGCTATCCTTGTAACTGTCATTGTTTTTGAGCTCTCACATCTTCTTTGCGTGGCGAAAGTGCCAACATTCACAGGGATCTGGCGGGTGCCCTCCCTGTAATTGTCCTTGTTTTTGAGCCGTCACATCTTCGTTACATGGCAAGAGTGCCAACAGTCACAAGGATGAACGTGCCCGGCCGAAAATAGATAAGCCACACCAATGGAAAAAAAGAAGTAAGCCACGAAAAATCCCCGCCGCCTAAACATATCAACCTCTGCATAAGATCCGGGAACCAAAGCCCAGTTCCGGAGGTCATCGCATGCTGTACTCCAAAGCTGCACGAACAGTTGGGACGATGAACGCCCTCAACTCTTGGCACCAAAGTAGAATCAATGCAGAGGACTTCTTCCTTACATCGAAGCCCCAAGCCCCTCAAACCACTTTAGACCTTAACTCCTGCAGCCCTAGAGGCTCCCTAAGGATGAGTGTGGTGTCCATGGGCATCGTCACCATTACCTGGTGCGTTCTGGGCTTCTCCTGGGCGTTCGGGAACGGGGGGCCCATCATCGGCAACTTTGACCCTGGTCTGAGCCAGCAGAAGTTGAGGTTTAAGCTATGTGAGCTATGGTCTATACTCCGTAAAGGGAGTTATATGGGGGATTATATAGGGGACTACTGTAGGGGACATTAAGGGGGATACTAGTAGTTTAGACTATGGCTCATGTTACGAGGTCCTGAATGGTCTGGTGTGCGCCTCGGGGTGTATACAAGTCCTGGGTGCACGGAGCCTAAACCCTAAATCCTAACCCCTAAACGCAGAACTGTGGCCCGCCTTTTGTCTTCCTTGAGTTGAGAGAAGCAAGGACTACGCGCTTTTCATGAACCTGGACCTGAAGATGTGGGACGCTGGGACGAAAATCTCTTCGCCAGGTCATCTGGGGCTCTCAAAGCCCTAAACCCTAAACCCTATACCCTAAAGGCCCCATACCCTAAGCCCTAAACCCCAAACCTGAACCGCGTAAAGGACTTGGGCAGATTCAAAGGACCAAAGAACCATTGATACACCTTCGCAAGCCTTGATCTTTGTTAATAGTCCCCTATTGGGCCTTATTTGTCCCGTAATTCCCTTAATCCGGGGCTTCCATTTTGAGGGTGTCCCTTTAAAAACCTTATAACAGGAGTTGAAAGGGTAACCTTTAGGTAATTGGGGAGTATAAAATCCTAGTATTTTCAGATTTCAGAAAGGGTTAACCTATTTGAGGGTGAGGAAACTCATCAGCCAACAGGGCTGTCAAAAGTTGATCGAGGAATTCTTGCAAGAGTTCGGATACCTTTTTGCTTTAACAAGTCTCACACGCCCTCAAGAAGCTTCCTCGTATGGCTATAATATAGTATACCCTAGCGCCTCACTCTAAATAAGCAGGCCCGGCCAGTGAATTGGAAACCCCGTGCTGTTAGGATTACTGCAGGCATTTTCTTCCAGAGCCCGTGAGTCGTGTAGAAGCCTGAACAATTGGCTTCTGATAGCCCTTGTATGACGATAGCATGGTACTCCACAGAACCCTTTTGCAAGTACTAGGCCCTACAGTAGTTGAAGTGGGACATTTTTGATCTCAAGGTACCGCCTGTCGACAGGTTGACCTTATCCTAAACCCTAAACCCTAAACCTTCCAATTACAAAACCCCGTATAAGCCGGAGGTTCACCTCGCAAAGCCCTTACGCCTTACGCTCAAAAGCCTTAGAAACCTTGACCTCTAAATCCCAAAGCCCTAAACTCTAGACCTTGAATCGTTCAAACTTAAACCCTCGGAATCCATGACGCACAACGCCCTAAACCTTAAACCCTAAAACCTAATTCCTAGACCCTGAAACCCTAAACCCTAACACCCCAAACCCCTCAACCCCAAAACCCCCGAACCCCTACTACCCCTAATCCCAAAATTAAGCCTTAAACTCTGAACCCCTAAACCCCAATTAAGGATGAGTCTGGCCTTCCCGCCTTGGCTTTTGCCTGCTTCCAGATGTGCCTTGGCTCTACTTAGAGTTTTTTTTTGGGTCATGTAGGGATTACATGGGATTAGGGTTACATGGGTGTTATATTGGGGGTATATTGGGATAATGGAAAAGAAAATGGAAACTACTATTTAAGGTATAGGGTTTAGGGTTTTAGGGTTTAGCGTTTGGGGTCTAGGATTCAGGGTTTAGGAATTAGGGTTTAGGGTTTGGGTTTTACAATTTAGGGTTTAGTATTTGAAGTTTAGGGTTTAGGGTCCCTCTAAAGAGGGGCTTATATACGTGCTGTAGAGGTATAAGTATAGGGTTTAAGCTAGCAGGATCATGCAATGGTATTCCCCCAACCTACCTAGCATAACATGCGCGCTGATCATGGAACTCAACCCTAAGCCGTGCAAGTCAGAAGCCTTGTCATACGTGCAGCTGCGACACAGGGACCCTAAACCCTTAGCACCTTATTGTGGGACTGTAAGATTACCAACATGATGGTCCTGAGTTTCTTGTAGAATTATGGTATAGGGTACGCCAAAGAAACAGTAAGATAATACAGCTACTCCTTCATGCCCCTACAGTGACTCATCGCTCTGTAATATCCCTATTAACCCCTACATACCTCTTAACGGGACCTCTGGCTTCCATTTCCTTTTCCATTTGCTTCTCCACTATTGGGGAAATACCCCTATTACTGGAACTTAAGCTATAGTAGTTTCCATTTTCTTTTCCTTATCCTTATATAACCCCAATAGTATACCCTATAACCCCTGTAGTTTCCATTTTCTTTTCCATTCCCCTTATATATGAATATATATTTCTGGGTCCGAGGAGTGCCGAATCCGTTCTTTCTCGTGGATCTTGTCGACAGGAAGAAAATGAGCCCTGCCAACATGTGACTACTCGGGTCTTGTAGGGTTCTTTTTGTACGCCATTTGTAGGTCAGAATATGACTGCATATTATGCAGATTGAGCATGTCATGCAGCAGAAGTTTCTCAGTTTTTGTACTCACACAGAAAGATGCAGACAGCATGCAGCATGCACATTGCAAGAATCTAAGGTAAATAGTTGTGGGACCCCAACGGTAGACTATGGATCAAAGCAGGACAACCTCCTGATCCTTTTGCAACTCATGCAAATAGTTGCTCTGTCTTCGGCAAGCATTGGCTAGTCTCGACTGTGGTCAACATAGCTTGCTCCCAACGAGGAGCCTGTCAAGCGTACAGCAAGATTGCTTCAAAAAAGCCACAGCCGCCATGCATAGACCGCAGAGCTTGCACCCGTTTTTGTGGAGTGGGGCATGTGCCGTCACCCTTGGATGTGTAGCTTTTGATGCTGCTGTGGCTACCCAAGCAGCTTTCCGGCCATGAGCTTTTGCTCACAGCTGATCTATGTCACCGCCAGACTTGCAGCGCGCTTGCGCGACATTGGTTTGTGTAGCAAACATAAGGACTTGGCTACTGAGGCATGCGTTGCGCCACCTGTTTCATATAGGCGCATCTATCTTATTCTTATGCGCATGGATATGTACCAAAACGATAGTCCCTTGCTGGAGGTGCTGGTGTTCCGAGTATTCACTTGGCTGAACCTTGCATAGAATCATCCAGCAATATCTGTGTCGTTGGGGTGCCGAGCCCACGACGCGAACAAGAGATCAATAGCCCAGAATCTCATATCAGCTCGAGCCATGATCTCAGCGAACCTTGGAAGACACACGGTCAACGTTGACCTCGTCTCGGAATCCGAAGGAGGCAGCTAGGAACAAATTCAGTTTGGCATTGCGATGCATGGATTACGTGGGAGGTTTGCCAAGCCATCCTTAGAGTATTGACTCTCAGACTAAACTTAGTTTGTAATTTGCACGTGTTCGTAGGATTTGGATGGGCCCCCGATTTGCCCTGTTCTTTTCTGCGCGTGGCCATTGCTTTTCACACCGCTCCCGGTGCATGCGTATATGTACATCTGTATGTACGTGTATGCCAACGTGCCCCACGGTGAGTGGAGGAAATCTTGCACCGCTTAGAATCCTCATGCTACTGCAAGTCCTCGGATATGCTGAACGTAGATTTCCTCCCGCCATGGTATCACCAAGTCTCAGACCCCAGGCTGGAGAATTCTCATACACCGCTAGAATCTAAGCGGGAGCCCTAGCCAACCCTAAGCCCCAAAACCCTAGACCCTTGAACCCTAAGCTGGCTCAGCAACGTTGGTAGAGATAGCGGGTCCGCTCGCTTAATGCGGCATAAAAACGTAAAAGCGTAAAAGGTAACTTTTTTTTTTCCGGATGTTCCCGTTTTGTGCCCGTTCCGCTCGCGCCCCTTGTCGCAGCGTTAAAGCGTAAACAAGTAAAAGGTAAGTAATGCGTTTTTCGGACTTTATCGTTTTACCCTCGCGTGCCCGTCCGCTCGCGCCCCTTGTTGTAGCGTAAAAGAGTAAAAGCGTAAAAGGTGAAAAACATTTTTTGCTTTTTTTTTTTCATTTGTTGCCCTTGCGTGCCCGTCTGCTCGCGCTCTTTGTTGCAGCGTCAAAGCGCAGTCGCCAGTGGAACTCTTAGCATATTCTTTTCGCTTGCTAGTAGTGGTGTGGCAAAACGTGGTCTGGGATCACTTAATTTAATAATGTCTCAGGTCTTAGTCCAAAGGGCTTTTGGGGCTGGTGGTTCTTGGGTTTCGGGTTCTAGGATTCTGTTGTAGGAGTGTGGGTTTTGTTTTAGGTTACGGGTCCAGGTCTTAGGTCCCTGGGGTCTGGTGCTTTGGTTTGGGTAAGTTCTAATGAGCAAGAGTCCTTTTTACCATTTTTACCATGTTTACCGTTTTTACCCATTTTACCGTTTTAAACGTTTTTACCGTGCTTACCATTTTCACCGCTTTCACCTTTTTGACCACTTTTACTTTTACATTTTCACGGTTTTACCCTACTGCTGCTGGACTGCGTATAGTTTTTGCCGTGTGCTGCGTGTCTTCCTTTTTTCCTTTTTTCACACTTTTACGGCTTTCGGAGGACAGTTGTGCCGGGACGCCGTATACCGTCCAACAGCGCTAAGCCAGCACTGCTTACACCCTTCAAAACCCCTAAGCCCTACAGACACCCAAAACCCCTAAAAACTCCTAAGTCCCTAAACCCTAGACCCACAAACCCCTAAATCTCCCAGATCCCCAGAAAACCACCTAGATGGCTGGATGGTCTTCGACATCACGGCCACGGGCTTTGGATCTGGTGAGATGTTCCTCCACTGGGGAGTTGGAAAGCAGCTATTGGGACAGCACCTAGGGTTTAGGGCCTTTAGGCTTCAGAGGGTTTAGAAGGTCTAGGTTTTTTCGGTTTAGGTTGTAGTAATATAACTTAGTGTATTTAGTTAATGGTAGTGTGAATAGAGTACGAACAACAGTCGTAGGAATATTAATGAGGAATAACAGAATAAGAGCAGTAATGGGTGAGGGTTCGGAATCCCGGGTTGCAGGCCAGCAATACATTCTATGTGCACTTATCTCTGGAGGGCATTGATTCCTACAACTTATGGAGTAGCCTTGCTAGTGTCCTCGGCAGCACATGTTGTGACCTCGTACGGGCGCTCTCAGACGAGCTAGCCCATAGTTAGCGTTCGAGAATAGGTACTTTTGGTTGCACATGCAACGGTGCCATCACGAACAGGCATGGTCATGACATGAAAGTAAGCATTGCAGCTTCCCGTAATCCTTAAACCCAATTCCCTAAACAGCAAGTTCCAGTCTTCCGGCAGAAGCTTGGATTGCTTCCCGCATACCTGTGAGGAGCGCAGAGGAGTGGATTGTGCCTGTGGAGATTCTCGGCTTTCAAACAGAGTCATTTTTCAGGGTTTCCGGTTTGATGCTTGGCATTCCTGGCAAGTTAGGGTGACCTTAATCCTTAAGCCCAAGACCACCAAGCCCCTTCCCAGACCCCCTAAAGGTTCCAAAAGATTTGAACCCCTTAATAATCCCCTAGTTTCCCGAATGTAATGATGGGTTCATTTTGGGGGTTCCATTTGTTTGCATTCTTTAGGGATCTGGTAGACTTGGGAGCTTGGGATTTCAGGATTCAAGCGCGCACGACTCCGGCAGCTAACCGGGTACCAGGCTGGGACTCTAACATAAAGGGAGTTTGGTTTAGGGTTTTGAGGGTTCAGGGGTAAAGGTTTAGGGCTTTAGGGTTTACGGTTTAGGGTTGTAACTTCATTTGATGATCGCGGGCAGGGATGTTTCAAGGGAGAAGCAATGATCCCAAACCCTAAGATTCAAAGGTCCTTAGGGTAGATTATTGACGGGGTCTTGTGAGAACTAATGGCCATTTTGGGCAGAGGGTTTTGGATGAAGTGCCAAATCCGAGTCCCCAAGCCTTGCTCCCTAGATCCGGAGCCGTACCCTAAACCTTAAATCCTTAAACCCTAATCCCGAAATCCCCAAAACCCTAAACCTTCAATCCCGATTCTCTATACCCCAATTCCCTAAATCCGTAAATCCTAAGTATTCAAATCCCTACACCATCATCCCAAGGGCGCAGTCCCTAAACCCTAAATTTCTTAACCAGGGAGCTCAGAAGGCCTCCGGTCCCTTCAGACTTACGGAGTTCTTGGGGAATTTCTGGGTTCAGGGTTTAGGGCACAGACCCCGTGAAGGATCCAAAAAATGGAACCCCGTAATAATCCCCTAGTTTCTCCAAAGTAGTAATGGGTTCATATTGGGGGGGTTCCATTCTTTTTGGATCCTTTTAGGGGGCCTGGGAACAAGGGGATTTTGGGAGCCCCAACCCCCCAATATTAGGATCCTATAACCATTGTATGATAGTCATAGGATCTTAATTTTGGGGGGTTGGGGTTACCAACATCCTTTTATTGAACCAGGGTTTAAGGGCTGGGGCTATGCTATGGAGGGCCTATGATGGAAATCTTGGCAGTTAAGATTGGGGGTTTTAGTTCTTGGCCTTGAGGCCTCTCAGAACTTTGGGTTTTCCTCTCATAGATACCCCAAAAATAGCTGCAGTATATCGAGGCCTGACAGGTGCCTTGAGAAGAAAGTTCTCTATGCTGGTCTTTGGGGTAACTTGCACCTTTCCCCGAAATAACATGGAACCCCATATGAGCTATAGTCTTAACTCCTTAAAGCGGGGTTCTATAAGGTTTATATAGGGGACTACTATACGGGGCATTTAGGGGGATACTAGGAGTTTAGACTATGGCTCATATGGTTTTTGAGGGGCCGCAGTCTATATGTGGCCCCCCTTGTGGTCAAACGACAAAAGACATTTGGAGTCCAATCTGCAATTGAGTGACTGAATCCTGCCCCCAGGTATAGAAAAAAATGACCCATTGCCCAATGATACATGTCCCTCCACTATACTGCTAAAGTTGGCAACAATATGATCCGTGTGGCATTCCAGGGTGTGCAGTCGTTCTACAGGAAGATGGTCCGTAGCTTCAGGCAAAGCGGCAGTTTAGCACCGGGTTGCTGTTGAGGGATTTAAATTAAGTTGCCATAATGCGGGTATATAATCAACAATAGGTGTTCCTTATTATGATTACTTAATTTAAGTTCCTTAATGAATAGCATTGCGAGGCGCCCTGCAGACGGCCTTTCCACCACCGGATGGCCAGAACGTGCGAAAAGTGCGGCTGGAAATCAACACGGATGCTGGCCTGAGACCTGCCGCAATGGTTATGAGGGTTGAGGGCTTAGGGTTTAAGGACTTTAGGGTTTAGGGTTAAAGTTTAGGGTCTTTAATGGCAAGAATATAAGGAGACAATAAGGATCCTGGTAGGCATAAGCCTGTTCTATTTCTACTATATTCTTGTTGTTCCCCGATTGGGGTTCCCATGAAAGCCGCTGCAAAGGTGCATGTTCAGAAGTTGGGAGGTGTGGGGCGTTTGCCTTGGTGTTCACCGGGTAGAGCTCTTTGTTCTGATTTCTTGGTCCTCTTCAGTGTACTCTGGTTCGTGGATACCCCAAACCCTAAACAGAACTGCACTTGCCTCTTCGCAATGGTATGTGCTGTGAGCGCGGGAGCTGCCCTAGCAATCCTGAATGACAAGTTGACTTTCATGAAGAGCGGAACAGCAAGGGTTAAGATTTTGAATACGCCCTGAGCCCTAAATCCTAAACCCTGAAGGGTCAAGATTTGAATTTAGTGTTCTCGGAGGCTCAAAAGCAAGGTTCGGATGATAGCCCATAGTTAGCGCTGACTTTGCTCCGGGGTTCCCAAATTTGGGGGGTCCCTATAATACGGATTTTAGTATTAGGGGGTTCATATTTTGGGGGGGTACCCAGAAAAGGGATTATAGAATTAGGAGGTCCCCCGCTTGTTTTGGGAAACTACCAGTTGCTGCCTGTATCAAGGGGAGCTGCGCTTCCAGATTCAACTTTAAAATCTTCTCACCGTGTTTGTTCTTTAAAGCTTGAGGAAGGCCGAGCATGAGTACGGCTTAGGGTTAGGGCCGTATAATGCTGCCACACTCCCCTTACCTAGGGTATCTGGGGCCCTCTGTTTGTAGAAGCTCTCAACCCCTAAACCTTTGACTGAAAATCTCATTCCCCAACCCTAAACCTTAATTCTCAAACCCCAAAGCCTAATCCCTTAAGACCCCCCTCCCCACCGTCGTTGAAGAAACTCCTGGTTCTGATGAGGAAAGGCTGCCAGTTTGTGTTGCACAAGAAGCCAAATGAGCGACCTGGTAGTTAGTTGTTGATCAGTCTTTTCTGTTTGGGGTTGAGGTTTTGATCAGTTTGGCGTTTGGTGTTCACCGCTAGTTTGGACGGAAGCAAAACTTTGCAGCAAAGGCTTCATGAAGGTTCCTTGGGTATTCTGAGAGTGAAACGATTCGAGGATGTTACTTGCATGGCGTTGGTCCAAGCAGGCTACAGTATGGCTATAGTAGCTGATCATTAAATGCACTGATTCGGATCTTGATGTTTTGGCCCTCTTAAACTCAACATAAGCCTTCTATGTCGAAAGGGGATTGTTTGCACAGGCTGCTCCAAAAGGGGGAAAACAAAATCTTGAAGAGTTGAGGGCGTTCGGGGCTTGAGCCATGCAAATAAGAGAATATGAGCTATTGTCTAAATTCCTTAAAGGGGAGTTATATAGGGAAATATATAGAAGGTTCCTATTATAGATCTTACTCAGGGGGGATACTAGGATTAGACTATGGCTCATATCAGGCTCAGGGTCATGGTCCCGGGCTTCAAGTTTATTACCATTACTTAGGGTTTGGTGGGGTGGTGTCACTTTACTTTTAAAGCTTTGAGATTTTGGGAATTTGAGAACCTTAAGTAATGGAATGCTTTTATGGGCTTGGGGTTTTAGGGTTTAGGGTTTAGGGCATGCCCAGGCACAAGAGTCTAGAGTTCGGAGAAGGCATCCATACTATAAAGCATCATCTTTCGAGGGTTTTATATGGTAGGTTGGGTTACACTGAGATCGGATAGTAGGTTTAGGGTTTTCCAAAATTTGCGATACTTTTTGGGGGTCCCCCTAGTTATGGGAATTATACATAGCGCGAGTGGTTTGAAATATCCATACATAGGTGCTAGCTGATGGATGACCGAACCTTTTCAATTGCACGAAAAACCTCTAGATGGCAGTTTCCCTAAATAGGGGGACCCCAATATGGACCCCAATATATTCTAATCCTTATTATGCCGGCCCCCAAAAAGATACCCATAATTTTTGGAAACCCCTAAACCCTATTCCCTAAACCCTATATAATCCCTAAACCCTAAACCCGTAAAGCCTTAAACCCTAAACCCTACACCCTAAACCCCTGAACCCTAAACCCCTAAATCCTAAACCCCAAAACCCTGAGGTGGCTAAAAAACGGATCCAGAAACTTCTTCCTCGATTTCTCTAAGGCAGACCCGTGAGCGCGGTTTAGGGTTTTGGGTTTTAGGGTTTGGGTTTTTTAAGGGTTTAGGGTTTAGGTTCTAGGGTTTAGTTTTTAGGTTTTAGGGTTTAGGGGTTGTGAGCTGTTGCCATGGCTTCTCCCAGACAGTATGATCTGGGCTTTTCGTCGACACCTGCGTGTGACTGAGCATCGGCTGTCCTGCTGCTGGTACAACACGTACGAAATCATTACACCCTGGCTTCATGATCTCACCTCCAGAAAATTGGGCTATATATTGGGTACTGCCGCCCCCCTCAGTAACAGTTGGATAATACATATAATATGGTTATATATAGCCCTTAATAGGACCCCTAATATAGACTGTTACTGGGTGGGGGCAGTACCCAAGGGCTATGTAGCTTGGAACAACTTCAGGATGTTGCTTACAGTCAACACTCCTTAGATGAACCTCATGTAGCAAATCTGATGCAGTGTTCAACTCTCACATGCAGTCTTAATCGCAGGTGTCGTGGAAGCAGTGCTAATCACTAGGATGATTTGGAAGGCAGTACGGTAAGCTGTGGTAGTAGGAGTTGTCTAGCCCTATAAACTGTTACACATCATGATCAACGGGTCTGAATGAGCACGTGCATACATGCGATGCAGAGACACTGGATGCCACTTGCAATTATGGCCACAACCACCCTGACGAGCATAAGGGTGTGACGCAGAGCATGCGAGGTTTTAGTGCAGTTGGGATGTTTTACACCCCTAAGCCCTAACCCTAAACCCTAGACCTGATGCAGTGCATCCCCAAAAGTCCTTTTGACTAGTTATAAGTTCTGTCGTCCACTTAATAACCCATCCGCACGCAGTCAAGTAGCAATGCAAACCTGAAAACCCCAGACCTTACATGAGCCATAGTCTAAACTCCTCAAAGGGGAATATATTGGCGAGCAGACTAGGGGTTATTCATGTGAATACTAGGAGTTTGGACTGTGGCTCATATATCCCTATATATCCTTGTATAGTCCTGTGTAACCTCATGAGCCCTAAACCCTAAACCCCATATAATATGTAATCCTATTATAGTAGTTTCCATGTTCTTTTCCATTATCCCTCTATACCCCTAAATCCTAAACCCTTAAAGCCCTAAACCAAAAACCCTCAATCCTAAACCCCTAAACCCTGAACCCTAAGGAGGTTCAAGTAGTAGGTGGCCGACAGCCGTGCCTTCAGAGACCTTGTGGCCAAAGCTACGAAGGAGAGCCCCTCAGCCAAGGCCAGCCGGGCACTTGAGAGGTGGTTTCGTGGGGTTAAGGGCTTTAGGGTTTAGGGTTAAGGGGTTTAGGGTTTAGGGATATACAGGGATATGTGGTTTTGCGCGAGTTGTTCTGACTGCGCCCCCGCTCTATGGCATTTCCACCCCAGCCGCATTTGGATGGAAGGGAGGAGTTGAAGTTATCTTCTTGTTCCTGTGCTACCCGAGTATAGTCTCTACGGTCTACACATCTATATATTATCAAATCTGTAGTTCGCTCTTCCACAAGAACTCCTGTCATGGGTTTTCTACTACAAGGCCCGCTCGTATCACGGTTATTCTTATCCCCCAAACTTACGCCCATCCACACCATGCCACGGGGGCGGAGGGTGGGGAAGACCCGCCAGCACACAACTATACGCCTAGGGTTTCGGGTTGCAGGTTTAGGGATTTTCGAGTTCAGGCGTTTGGGGCATAAGTTTGTTCAACTGCTGTTGACAAGCCCAAGGATGATTTACTGGTGGCTAGTAGGGAACAAGGGAATAGAATCCTTATATAGTCCCCCGCATCACATATTCCCTTGTTCGTTACTAACCCCAGTAAGATGAAGGACTTGAAGGTTTTATGTGAACAGTTTGGGCGTATAACGCCCTAGATCAGAGCTTCATGTTGAATCGCTCCGAGGGCTCTTAGGGTTTAGGGTTGTAGGGTTTAGGCTTTAGGCTTTGAAATTTAGGGGTTCAGGGGTGTAGGGGACCAGGGTTTGCGGGTCTTGAGGCGGGTCATAATCTCAAAGCCCTGTACTCAAAATCCTGACCCCCCAACCCTAAACCCTAAACCTTAAACCCTAAGCCCAAAATCCCGACCCCTTAAACACTAAACCCTGAACCTTAAACCCTAAACCTTAACAAGTAGTACACCAAAATCCTGCCCCCCCCTCCAACCCTAAACCCTAATCCTTAAACCCTGGGGCCAAAATCCTCAACCCCCCAGGTGTCCTGCTACAGCTCGAGTGGAGTGGAGGTTGCCATCCTCGCTGCAGCAGACGGCTGCCAGCTCTGTTGATTTCAACTTTCTTTAAGGTGTAGGGTTTAGGGGTGTTTAGGGTTTAGGTGGAGGGTATAGCATTAAGAGTTTAGGTTTAGGGGTGCTTAGGGTTTAGGGGTGTTTAGGGTTAAGGATTTAGGGTATAGGATTTCGGGTGTAGGGTTTAGGGGTGTTTAGGGTTTAGGGTCCAGGGTTTAGGGTTTAGGGTCTCGGGTTTTGTGAGGGACGACCTACCTGCGTGCTTGAAATGGGCTATATAAGGACATGGATGCTGCAATGTATTTCCTTTTTGGGTTTGTCATGTTTTGGTAGGGTTTTTATGAGGGCCACCCAAAAAAGATACTACACGGGTGCCCGGGCGCCTGCTTTTCAAGAAGGTCCGGGAAGGATTTAGATCTTCTACCAGGGGCTCTTACTAAGTAAGTGCTTTTCAGGATGCCCAAGTTTGGCTACGAAAGCAGCCTGCGGCTAGCCGAGGTCAGTCTTGCAATGTGCAGGCCATTGTCCAGACTGAGCGCGATGCTCGGCAGCAAGACTTTAGGTGATGGTGATGATAGCAGTCGTCGTCGTAGTAGTAGTTGTAGTAGTGGTAGGAGGAGGAGGAGGAGCAGCAGTAGTAATTAGTAGCAGCCGTGGATAGAGTAGCAGCGGTAGTAGTAGCCGCCATGTTGTTAGCAGTGCTTGTGGTTGCTTATGCCAGTAGTACAGAACGAACGTCCGTACGAGATTCGCCCCACATGAAGTCAGGACCCTAAACCCTAAGCGCTGAAGCCCGGAACGCACAGGACCTGGTTCTACAGTACGGACCGGCGGGCGACGATCGGCGGTGGACATCTTCGACAAGGCATCGAGTCCAGCCGCTGTATATAGGTGGGATAAGGTGAGATGATTGTAGATGAATGGCCGCTGGGATTCTTGGGTACAGATCGCAAGGATTATGCGGGTGATCAAGGGGGGTGTATTACAGAAGGCCTTAAGCGCATTACGAAAATCATGCAACGGGCTCGCGCACTGGCGGACATCAACAAGTCGGTTCAAGAAGCAAGCTTCTCCGAAGGGGATGCGAGTAGCTGTACTTGGGGCATTGCATCAGTATGTATTCTCTTTGAGACAGCAGGAAGGATAGTAGTGGTGACAACTGGCAGCGTTGGAGTGCATTGTCCCCACAGTAGCAGCACTGATTACGGCGCAATATAGAAGCAGCAGTTGAATCGTGTAGTGTCCAAAAAAACATTCCAAGTGCCCAAACAAAGTGCTACGCTAGGTCAAGTATTAAGTGCTCAAAGTATCCCAGAAAGGGCAGCCGAGTCGCATACCTGCAACGCAAGAAGGTCTTCGCACATCCATTAAGTCAAAAGCTTCTTGGGTAAGAGAGACTTGATGACCCGCAGTGTCGCAGTCTCTAGAAGATGGTTGCCTACATCTTGACTACTTGGAGAGTCAGGCGGACTTGGTAGGTAGGTTGATAGAGGGGATAAGTGGCGGTTTGAGGCCTTATAAATGTACTTACTAGGTTTTCCCAGCCCTCCAAGAACGTCACAGCTGGGGCACCTTACCTTTCGAGCGCGTGCTCGCAGCTATAGTCCCCCTTAAGTAGATAGAACATGGCTTTGGGTATATCATAATGAGATACCCATTTGCCCCATATTCTATCTACTTAAGGGGGACTGTAAGAGCTCAAGGTTGCTGTGTAGGTTGCCCCATCAGGCTGTCGCTGCAAAAGAGCGGCGGCGATGTCTACAAGGCATTTGGTGTTGGAAAGCATGCAGGATGGAGTCGTACCTGAAATATCCTCTGATTGCGTGCCCCTGGGACTGCCATCACTAAGTTGTCTTTCAAAGGCACAGTACGTCCTGTAGAAGGACGACGAGTTGCGGGCAAGTTGTCCCACACGTCAATGATACAGGATCCAAGGCTATGAGGAAAGTAGATCCACAGGGCGCGTTTGGATTCCAACTTGCGATTGCAAAGCATCTGATCCCTCATGCTCCAGGCGTTGTTACCTGTATTCGTTCGGGAGTCATCCTGTAGAGCCATCCGTCAGGTTGGCCAGTAGATTATTATCATTATTACCTACTACCATTATTCCTTTTCGTAGTGATATTATTAGTACTATTATTACTACCGTTATTGTTACTATTATGATTACCATTATTTTAAACTTATGACTTATAACTATTCCCATTAGTATTTCTATTCCTATTAGAATGATTACCATTGTTATTACTAGGATGCTGCAGATACCAGATGTCCTCTGCAGGGAGAGATCAAAATCGAAGCACAGCATCTCAACAAGCTCCTCGGCTCGTGAGAAGCTGTGACATGTGGTACCTTTTTCAAATTGAATGGTGTTGAATCCGTCACTTGATCCTTCTGTGCAACTGCACCACAAGTGCGCGGATAAACGTAGACCGCATTTCCGTGCAAGACCTGATGAGGGTAGGGTGAGGAGCGGGGATAGGTTGACAAGCCCATGATGTGCAGATCTGCAAGGTATCTCATGTTCGTGCTGCACGATCCAAGCGTCAACCAGTGGCTGAAGGCAGTGAGTTAAACTGGGGGTGCGCATGCCATAGTATGCGCAGGAGCAGGCTGCGCTGTGTAGCACGGAATTGTCTATGGACACGAGCAAGAATGATAGCACAAATCCTGCAGCACCCTACAGTAACTCCCACAAATCTCGGAATTGCAAAGGTTTAGGGACGCTAGGTGGGCTTGGCGAAGCTGACTTCAAAGGCCTTCGGGGTGTAGCGTAGCAGGTTCCAGCCGAAGCTCCATTTGTTTTTGTTCTTGGGCTTTGAGTGCCGTAATGTAGACCTGGTATCCATCAAGCCCCTCGCCTTAATAGGATTAAAATAGGGATCCTCATATCAAGGCCCTTAAAAGCAGGGGCTTCATTAATCACGTGTCTATATTAAGGGAAAAGCACTTCTTTAAGTAGGGGAGCCTGCTCTCCCCCAAACAAGGTTCATGACGACCACAAGCGGACGTGGCTGCGGTGTTGTTTCCTCTGGTTCTTGGGTTTTGATTAGTCCGAAATCCAAGAAAGAGCATAAGTCATGTAATGGCAGAATATTCCACTACGACGCTATGAAAATAGTTGTGTTCCCAAACGCTAGAAAGCAAGGACATATAACCGCTGCTTTTAGAATTGCACATGTCTTGATAAAGATCTTAAACTGCCCTCACCCTGTAGAAGAACTGAGATTGTAACAGGTACCAAACCCTTGTATGAGCTGAAGTCTAAACTCCTCTAATTAAAGGGGCTTTTACATGGGATTATATAGGGGAGTATTATAGGGGTTACTAAGGGGGACATAGACCATAGCTCTTGAGATCTTTGTACAGCTCTGGTATAGTTTGCCTCCAAACCTCGTGCAAAGTGTTCAGAGCCCTACATACCGTTCCGAAACCAATCCGCCTATAAGCTCAGCTTCCGTTTGACGCCCCATTGCCACTTGATTTGCCACTATTCGGATTCTCGCGGCCTACATCCTAAAACCTAGATCCTACCAGACCCTAAATCCCAATTCCTAAGCCCTAAACTCAAACCCTCAATCCTAGATTCAAAGCCTCCAATCCGAAAGGCCCCAAACCCTAACCCTGAATAGTAGTTTAAACTTCTTCTCCACCATCTCTCTAGACCCCAAAACCCTACTTACGAGCAGGATGCTGGCAGAGATTTCGCCTTCGAGCTCCCCAAGGATATTTGCAAGGCGGCTGCTGCTGCGAAGCCTGCAGAGCCACAGCAGGAGCCACCCAAACAGGTTTGGGAATTTTAGGGTTGAGGGTTTAGGGGAGAATTGAACTTGGGATTATATAGGGTTATATAGGAATTATAGGGAATATATTGGGGTAATATTGGGATAATGGAAAATAAAATGGAAACTACTATAGTATATTGGGGTTATAATGGGGTAATATTTTAGGGTTCAGGATTCGAGGGTTGGGTTTAGGGTGTAGGGTTTTAGGTCTAGGGCTTAGTAAGTTAGGGGGCTTGCTTAGGGTTCAGGGCTTTTGCTTTGTGTTTCTGGAGCTTAGGGAATTCTATGGATATCTGAGATATCTGGAAAGAGATCATCTTTTCTTTTTGTAAACACCCACAATAAACAGCTACAAACAGTTTCTGGAGAGGGCTCTAAGGCAGATACGACTTTACACTGGGATTGTGCCGGGGTTATTGTGGGCTTGTTCAAGGTGTCCAAGTGACAGTTTCCCAAAATAAAAGGAGGAACCCAACATAATTCCAAAATATTGTTTCATACTTATTGTGGCACCCCCCCCCCCCAAACAAAAAAAA
>CAJNIZ010006508.1:0-15758 GCA_905231905.1 Symbiodinium pilosum | reverse complement strand
TAAACCCTAAACCCTAAACCCTATGGAACCCTATAGAACCCTATAGAACCCTATATTCCCCTTAAAGGGACCCCTATATAACCCCCCTTTAAGGAGTTTAGACTATCGTACATAGAACCCCAGTAAAGGGGCTGTAGGATGGAAAGCTCCTCCACGAGACGTCGCCGCTCCAGGGCCTCTTGCTGAGCCTCTGACAGGCGCAGCGCACGTAGCAGCTGAGACTCCTGCACTTGAACCCTATAGGTGCTTACTTGCAAATATTATTTAGGAGGACCCCCCACCCTGTAATAGTGGTATAATAGGATATAAGAGGACCCGAATATAATCTCTATTATTCCGTTCTGGCCACTATTACTGGGTGGGGGGTGCACCTAACCTATAGGTGCTTACATGTAAATATTATACATATATACACGGACACGTACATAGGATGCTGCTTGAGGGTATAATGTCACTACAATTAATTACACTATCTGTGGACTGTTATGGGGTGGGGGCAGACACCAAGGAAGGCATACCTACCGTGGATTAGTGGATTAAAAGAGGTCCAGCGTGACTGAATATACTTACAGATCGCGAATTTTGCAGTCAGACTATGGGAAGAAACCTGTACACAACAATAGAAACTGTAATGGTATCTTCAGGGATTGCAACTACAAAGCATTGAAAGAATCTAGGAACCAGAGACTCCTCAGACTCCTCCTCAGCAGGGAGGGCTGCAGGCGTGCCCACCCAGCTGTTGAAGGTACGCTCCAGTATAACTGGAGGTTTTCGCTCTGCTTCGACTTCCAAGGTGTTGAACTCGCGGAAATCCTTACTGAGAGCTTCTCCAACTCCAAGCTCTGCTTCGCTCCAAGACTTCCGCTCTTGCATGAGCTCCTTTTCGAACAGAGAGGACTCGCACATCTGCGTCAGGCGCCCGGCGCAAGCGTGCATCCAGCGAAGTGTTCCGTCGCCTCGGAAGAGAGCGGCGCAGCGGTGGACGAAGGCTTCGGAGACCAGGCCGTGCATCCTGGAATACTGCTTGTGGAGGACATGCGTCTGAGGAGCAAAGGGGCTCTTCTCCAGGAGCTGCTGCCAGGGCGCGCTGTAGGGTGAGCCTGCTGGAGACGTTGCAAGCGAGACACTCAAGGCTTGCAGAATCGGGCGCAGCAACCTGGGAAAAAGCAGCATAGCGTGCATCAGCGCCACGTGCGATCTCGAGGCGCCCTCCTCCTTCGGCTCATCTCGTTTCCAGCATCTTAGCGTCAAATCCTCCACGGACACGGTGCCGATGGCAGCGGCCTCATCAGCATTCTGCGCAGCCCGGCCCCCGCACTTCAAGTGGTGCAGCGCCAGTGCAGCTGCATACGCAAAATTGGGCATCGCGCAGTCCAGGCGGAGTACCGTCTGGGAGGGGAAGGAGCAGGGGAGGTCAAAGCCCTCTGCGATTTCAATCAGCATAGCGTTCTCTTGTGCTCGCAGACACAGAAAATCGAGGTGTACCTCAAGAGTGAGAACGAGCAAAATATGGCAAAATGGTATGCAGCCATGAACCCGTTCCATTCATTAGTGCATGAACAGTATTGTCAAACTTCCTCAGGCATCTGCATCTCAACTCTGGGCCCTGCACCCTCCATACCCCATGGATTTTCATGCGTTGATGGAAGATATCCTGCATAGCCTTGCAGTAGTTAAGGGACCCTAAGCTAAGGTCTGCAAGGCTTCCTTTAGGTAAACTGCTGTTATGCACCAGTGAAGGGATAGTGAATTCTTGGTACTGCGGGTGAGGCAGTTGCAACATGATCAGCCCGCCACAAACATGACAAGCTTCCTATTGTTGATGGAAAACATCTTGCACCACCCTAGATATCTTAGTCCTTAGGAAGTACATCAAATTATTGGGGATCGCATGGCTTTTACCCTTCCACTGCAGGGACGTCACAAAACTCCAAACCCAAACTAACCCGAAACTCCCTACTTTCCTTCAACTCTGAAGCCCAAATCCAGCCAGGGCCACCAGCGCATGCAGAGGATCCCGTGGTAGCGTCATGGCCAAGACCAATTTGCAGACTTCCAGGGCAGTTCGAGGGAGGCCTTGCGTCGCCAGGCTCAGCCTGACGATAGGGAATGGTAATGCCTCAGGTTTCGGGGATATGGAAGCTTTCTGCAGGTCTAGAAAGGAAAATTAGGTCACAGGGTGGGGACTACAGGAGTTCTGCGAATGATGGGCTTGCAGGGTTCAGGGCTTCGGGTTCGGCTTCTGTCGAGCTTGGAGCAAACTATACCGCAAATATCCCATGCGTAGAAGGAATGCCTAAACCCTAAACCTAAACCCTGAACCGAAAAGCCTCGGCTTGAAGAGTTGTGCTTCAGATAGGGTTTAGGGTTTTGGGAGCGGGTTCTTTATTTCAGTTCCGTAGCAGCAACCCAGGAATTTCAGTAATGGAGGTTTCAGGTGCACGTGTTGAGCTTGTCCCTTGAACAGCCATTCTTTGTGCTCTGCCTGCAGCTTGGGGTACATGGCAAAGTGCAGACCTGTGCTATTCAAACCCTAAACCCTATACCCTGCACACCCTGAACCCTAAACCCTATACACCCAAAACCCTAGACCTTTAATCTCATGTCTGCTTCTGGCATGGCTTTGCTTCCAACCGCGGCGTCCTGGACTGACAAATGATAACAACTTGATCTAAGTTTCTTCACAGCAACCCAGACTAAGAGTAGAACGTGCCATTCGCACCCTGTTCATCCCCAACCCAAGCATAGACACTGAACCTGGAAACCTCAAGATTCGCCCACCAGGCAGCATCTATCCTACAGCCATCCCCTATATTATCCCCCATATAACCCCCTAAATCCTAAAGCCTAAACCCTAAACCCTAAACCCCTAAACCCTAAAGCCTAAACCCTAAACCCTAAACCCCTAAACCCTAAACCCCTAAACTCTAAACCCTATATCCAGAACCCTACCATCATCTAAGCATCAGCCTAGACCCGAACGGGCATCATCCCGGAAAAATGCTACTGCTTGGTTGGCCTTTGGAGCCATTTGAAAAATATTATGAGGGTTTAGAGTGTAGGGTTTAGGGTTTAGGGTTTAGGGGCCCTTATGAAACCAATAAGGGAAAATATCTAAGCGTCCCAAAGGCCAAACAGATGCTACTGAGTTAGGCATGGGCTCATGTGGGCTACGGACTAAATTTAGGTTGGGAGGGACCTATAGGGGACTATATAGGGTTTGGGGGGGCCCTATTAAGGGAGATACAACAAATTGAATCTAAATACTTACAAATAACCCCTATATAATCCCAGCTTCCATTTCATTTTCCATTCTCTTTTTCATTTGATTCTCCATTATAGGGCCCTAAACCCTATATTGGGAACAAATTTAATCCAGGGCTCATGTAGGCCCACAGAACTGTAAGCCAAGGCCAACCAGGCCATTCTGCCTCGACAAGTTAATCTATTTTGGGAATTTGAAGAGCAAGGGTTTGGGGTTTAGGGGTTTAGGGCTTAGGGGTTTAGAGTTTAGGGGTTTAGAGTTTAGGGGTTTAGGGTTTATAGGGGATTCCAAGAATTCAGGATGTTTTGGGTTTAAGCTAGCTGGCTGTAGGAATGCCTGGCAGGGGTGCTGAGGGTTTCGAAGGTGGTCTGAGCCTCAAATCTAACCGCCAGCTCGGGTTTAGGGTTTAGGGGCTCATGTAGCTATCCTGGCGTGCCTGGCTTCAATATGACTGAACGCCAATCTCTTTTGAAGTCGCACCGCCCTGAACGCCCAATTAGAAACTCCAAACCCAAATCCCTAAAAAGCACCGTAGAGCATTGCCAATTGGCCTTCAAGCCTTGCCCCGCAGCGCAAACAACCAAACATCTAATCCTTTTGTACGGCCACATGAAACCACTTTGTCACCCAATTTCCGAAGCCCAACGTTTCCCAAGGCGGGATCCCTCCCAGGGCTTACAGATATCAACCCCCCGAATCATGGAGAATCAGTTGCAAGATTACAGAAGGGTTTTAGGGCTATATAGGGGTTATATAGGGATAATGGAAAAGAAAATGGAAACTACTATTTAGGGTCATACAAGGGATCATGTTGAGGATCCCTAAACCCTACACTCTAAACCCTACCAAGTAACCGCATCCTCCAGCTTTACTCGCACCCGCGGCCATTGGACGGAGCAATCCAGGTCGCCACGCCGGACCTGAAGCGGCGTCTCCGCGAACCTGGGCAGGATGGGAATTCCGGGGTCTCTCAAAATTGGGGGACACTTAAAGGACCCCAGGGATATACAGGGGTTATAGCGGGATGGGCTATGGGTTATGTAGGGGTCAATTTGAGGAAGATGTAGTTGTGTATTCTCGAAACTCTTCATGATTGCGGTGCAGCATTGCGCTCCTGGTGATCAGTGGCATGTTCTGCTTGGCTTGATACATGGTGCTACTTTCATGGCAATCAAAGAAATGGGGGGATTAACCCGAAACCCTTAAACCCTAAGTCATTCAACCCTAAACCCTTCAACCCTAACCCCCAACCCTTAAATCCTTAAACCCCAAACCCTTAAACCCTTGAACCCTAAACCCTTAAACCCCAGTACGTTGCAGTCCTACCTGTAGGCGCCCCGCGAAGGGACCAGCCATCTTTGGAATCCTCACGTCTCCTTACATCTAAACCTTGAACCCCAGACCCTAAATCCTAACTCTAAATCCTAAATCTTAAACCTAAACCCTGACCCTAAATCCTGACCCTAGGTCCAACCCTAATGCAAAGCTCCCGAACAGGACTGAGCGCAGCAAGCACAAAACTCCAGCTTTCAGCTGACATGCTGTTGCGGATATCACTTGGAAGGTTGTCGACATTCTGGTCTCCCCGTATATGAGCTATAGTCTAAAATCCTAGCATGCCCCTTAGTAACCCTTGATAATAATCCCCTATATAGTCCCTTATATAACCCCCTTTAGGGAGTTTAGACTATAGCTCATATGTACCTCAAACATTAGGGTGGTATTTTACCAGGGACCCAGAGAGGAACGACAATGTCCACAACCTACCACTTCAGAGTTTAGCAGTTTAGCAGGGCTATGCGGTGGGTACTAAAACTCCTGCGTGAACTATGGTATTCTAGTACAGTCAGGTCATGCAGCAGTATCTTTAGTATCAACAGAATTCAGATTTTAAAAAAGATAAAAATAGTTGCTAAGGATATAGGAGATGAGTCCGGGAGTTGGTCCATGCTGCAGGGTCCGGGTTGAAGGGATAAACACCGAAACCGAGACAAGGAAAACATGTCATATCCCTACAGCCTCCACAAACCTCCACAGAAGGTTATCGCAGAGCTTGCGAAAATCTAGGGTTCAGCGGTCACTGCCACAAAAATTGCCAAGCCCCAGAAAAGCTGGCAAACGCACATGATGGCGTCTCGAGAACGCCATCTCGCGGCTAACAACACACCGGACATATGAACTACCCTATAAACGGATCCAGGCATTTTCGGAAACCCCCCCCCCCCCATTATCTATAGGATACCCCATAATGAGCAGGCCACCTGACCAGCCCTAACGCGCGTAGTTTGCGGCGGCCTGTATACGACGGGGGTGCATGGTAACGCTAAGTTATATGAGCAACAGTCAATATTCCTATTGGGGACTATATTAAGGGCTATACTGAACTACAAGAGGGTCCCTATATCTGCCCTTAATGGCCCCTTGGTAAAGCAAATATTGTCAGTAGCTCATATGAGCTATAGTCTAAACTCCTAGTATGCCCCTTAATAGCCCCTATAGTAGTCCCATATAATCCCCTATATAACCCCCCTTTAAGGAGTTTAGACCCCAAACCATAAACCCTGAACCCTATAGAACCCTTAAAGGGACCCCTAATACAACCCCCCTCATATTGTCAGTAGCTCATATGACACCCTGGCAAGGAACGGTGAGAAGGAGCCGTGGAAGCCACAGTCGACCGCGTAGGCCGCACGTCTCAGGAGCTCAAACGCATCCTCTCAGAGCGCGTTTCGAAAAAATGGGGGTTTAGGGTTTAGGATTTAGGGTTTAGGGTTGGGAGCCCCAGATGTTCTAGAAGGAGCCCAGAAAAAAAACAAGCCGAATTTGGCTGGTTTAGCTTTTAGAGCCCGGGTTTAGGTTGCTGCATGCAGGGCTTAAGGATTGGGTTCGGGGTCTAGAGCGTGGGCTTTGGTTATTGGTTTTTGGGCTTTAGGTTGGCTGGGGCCTAGGGTTTGGGCAAAGCGGCATCTTCTTTTATTGTATGATTTTCAAGTTTGCTTGCAGGCTTGAGCTTCGAACCCTGAATCGCCAGAACTCTACCTGTCTGTCTGAAAGTATTTCCTTGCAGGTTGCTGCTAGGGAACAAGGGAAAGTAGTCCCTATGTAATACATTCCCCTATGCCTTACTAAGCCCAGTAAGAATTCTTACAGGGTTTCGCTTTCGCTGCATTCTGGGATCTCAAGCATGCTGGCTCCCGCATCCGACTTAATAACATAAAAAGCTAGTTGGTGAAGATGAGCCATTTATTCCTCCAAAATCCCACGCCCGTCATATCCAAAATCCCCCTGAACCAAAGCCCAATGTCCTGGTGCTGCCCCGACTGCCGGCAGATGTCCGAGAGAACGAACAATGCTTCCACGCAGAAGGGGTGCTCCATGATGAAAGCATTTATCTGTCACTGAAGAGGAAGGGGGGCTGCGGGCTTACAGGCTTATGAGATAGGGTGCCAGGGCTACTGGGTGTAGGACAAGTATTTGAAAAAATGACTTTTTGTCTACGGAAAGCGTTGTTTCGGCGCGGTCTTGGGTTGTGTTGAGGTGAACAACAACTTTAAAGCAAGGAAGCAAAAGGCCTAAGCCTATCTCCTGGTACGTCTGCAGGTCTCGAGAACTGAAAACTTCAGAGACCCTACCCTCAACCCTGCACCCTGAACGCAAAGCTCCAGACCCACACCCCAAGGGAGCTTTGCACAACTCCCCGCTCAAGATGAAAACTTGACCAAAAACCGAACAACCCCTTCAAATCCCCATAGGGAAGCTCGCCCAGGTATCAAATCCCATTAGAATTTAAAGGCAGACAAGACTTGCGCTCTTCCGATCTGGACTCAGACGCATGCCACATATCCCTAGTTCCCTAGAATCCCAAGAACGTCCCTTTGGAAGTCTGCACCACACAAGCCTCGAAACCCTGAACCCTCACCCCCAAACCTGAAGTCCCAACCGCAAGGCCTAAACCCTAAACTCTTTTAAAAGCTAAGCCCTACCTGTAGCACCATTAACTAACCATCAGCTTGGTCAGTATAACCCATATGAGCCAAAGTCTAAACTCCTAGTATCCCCCTCATAAACCGCCATAGTACTCCCCTATCTAATCCCCTATATAACCCCCTTTAAGGAGTTTAGACTATGGCTCATATACAACTGTGGGTATTTGGGGTTACAGGTATACCCTCAACCACTACCTTGACCCTAGGCGACCGCTGTTTTTAGAGATCTATACCACGAAGTCAAAGGGCATAGCCTAAATGCAGGTAATTCCTGAATCCCAAACCCTAAAACCGTTATCCCTCTATATGCATAGATATATGTATCTCTCTCTCTCTCTCTCTATCCCAAAATTGGCCTATATGACCAAAAAGCCTGAGACCATATACGCTGAACCCTACACCTTAACCCCAAAACACCTGCAACCCTAAACCCTAACCCCAAATCGTTTAAAACCCTATAGACCATACAGCTGGAAGCCTCCTCAGGCTGATGTAGCATGGCGGCAGCACCGAACTCTGCCTTCCATGAGCTGAATGTGTAGGTTTACAATAGGGTTTAGGGTTGGGGTCTTTGTAGGTATGTGGCGAAACACTAGTTTTATCTGTAATGGTCACCATGAGAGGATATTGGTCATTACATTTCGTGACCTGGCGATTCATGACCTGGCCAAAAATTTGCTTGCTTTCCCCTTCCTGGGCATGAGCTTCTTAAATACGGTCAGGAGCCCTTAGAGGGCTCGCGATCTCTGGGGACAACGCGGCTTGGGTTTACGCAGAAATCTTCAGGATCTATGGTCCAGGGCTCACAGGTTTCAGATTTGCGTGCGGTCAAGGTTTTGGGGTTTAGGATCCGAGATTCACGGTGTGGCTTCGGATTTTGGCTGTTGGCTTGCGGTTTGGGATGAACTGACTAGGATTTTGGAGCTCAAAATTCGGAGCTTAGGATGCAACATTTTGGATCAACGGTTTAGGACCTGGGGCGGCTTCGGAGTTATATGGCTCAGCCCTAAATGGCATACAGGACTTGAATAAGACCCAAGCACCGCCATCCACCATGCGAGCTCCATTGTTCTGAACATTAGGCCTGCCAGGCGTACCCGGAGGTATTTGAACTTCATCAGCCAAGAACTCCAAACATTAAACCTTGGACCACGCATGAACCCACCGGACGGAATGATACTCACCACAGCGGCGGCCAAAGGCAATATCCATCTTCACACGACGATGACATGGATGATTTGAGTGTTCCTCAACATGATGGGCCCACTGTACTTAAGCTTCACGTGGATCTTGGGATAGAAACAGACTCTCGTACCTTCGCAAACCCAATTGTAGCGAACATAACCGCTCCCAGCATAACCAAAAATTTATCCTTACCTAACCATGTGTATTACCGGGAACCTTTCGAACTCCCCCCAACCCATTGGCCTTCGAAAGGCCGTATTCGGGCGTGGAGCAGACGGAAAACAAAGGACTACCAGTTTCTGGTAGCCTGGGCTATGCTTTTGAACTTACTGGTTCTGGGGTTGGGGAGTAGGGTCTAGGGCTTAGGGCTTGGGTATCGGGAAGGGGAGAATGGACTATGGCAAACCATTTGGGGCCTGGTACAGACACTACGAAGCGAAAGGCATCTACTCACAACAGGCCGTTTGACGTTTGAAGGTTTCATATGATCGGTAGCATGTTAAGTAGAGATATGCTCTTGACTGTCCGCAGTATTCACAATACTGCCACATTTCCTCAGTTTTCTCACAACTGCGGCTTCTAGTCGTATTACTGGCAACTATATATATATATGTATATGTATATATATATATACATATATGTATATATATATAGTGTTGTTGCCTATGCCACCACGGCAAACTCAGTTCTGCCCAGCATGACTCAGCTGCACAATCACGCCTATTTCCTTTTCATATTATGTTGTATGTCCTGGTAGTAACCATGTTACAATAAGGGTACCCTTTTTTCTATTGGTTGAATGTACAAAGGAATCCAGAACCCAAAGAGGGTACAAGTATCTCTGGGCTTTCCAGAAATATCGAATGCCTGGAACGCATCAAAACAACTTCCCAGCCAAGAAGAAAGCCCTACTTATGGGGGGCTAAACTGGTGCCACTGTGGGGTATGCTGCACAGTGAAAGATTTCTCCCAGATCCCTAGAAGCCCTAAACCCTGAAAACCTTAATCACTGAAACCCTAAAAAAGAAACTTAAAAACCCCCATACCCTAAACTCATATACCCTAACCCCCTGCCCTCTAAAACCTTCGGATTCGGTGCTGGGCTACATCTGCGCGCACTCATCCGGCCGAGGCCAACCTTCCTCTGCAAAAGAAGGGGATACCCAAATCCTGGGTTCTTGTTGTAATATTGGGATAATGGAAAAGAAACTGGAAACTACTAATTATAGGGTTTAGGGTTTAGGGATATTGAGCCCAGCGCCCTAAATACCGTAAAGCTTGGGAATCACGGCATTATGGTGTACAAAGGGCAGGCAGGATTTTTAGCATCATCCGTAGAATCCTTTGCAACCTGGGTATTAGGAAGAGGTGATTAATCACACGATGGTTATTGCCAAGTACTGTTGCCAGTACTATTGGTATTATCATTCTAGTCTTGCTATCCAGGGCTTCAGCGTCGGGGTCTCTCAGCGTTACCAGCAATTACGCCAGCAAGAGAACAGCAATCAACAACACGCGACCACAAAACAAAAAGCCATCGTCATGATAAGACCACGCACGAAAAGGATATTGGGGATTTCAATGATGCTGGTCTTCCGTTAGAATTCAATGGCGGAGTTTGCGTCTGTCCTCCGCTGAGGGCTCCACGAGGAATAGACGCCGGTAGTGCGCAAAGTGGCCCTCATGGACTCCTGGAGTTTCAGGTTCAGGGTTTAGGGTTCAGGATTTCCCGATATTTTCCCCGCGGCTTGACAAGCTTTTGCGTTTTGCTCGGTTGGAAACACGCGTGGTTCGCTTGCCTCTTGTTTGAGGGGAATGATGCTATGGAACCCAATATGGCGGCCGATTTCATGAAATGGGGGTTCCTTTCTGGGGATCCCAACAAAAAGGATTATAACATATCGGGGTCTGAAGTTCTGTCCCACTATTTTAGGTTTAAGGTTTCGGCATACCCATACCGCAAACGTTCCTCCCCCCAACCCAACAAAAAACAAATTGTATCATTATGTAATTTGAGAAAGTTATGTTTGGTGTGGCGGGTTTTTTGTAGGAGGGGACAATTTGAGTCATCAAAGTAACAGTTACCACAAGATATAGTAGAACCTCTTTGAGGACAGTTCCTATACAGAGACATGACCCAATGGATAATAAGTGGCTCTCTGCCCCAATAACCAAGGCCAAAAAGTTCAAATCTTAATATAAAGACCAAATCAGGAAGGCCTAAAAGTTAAAAATGTTGTCCATTGGCTCAGTAATTAGGGGAAAGGGCTCATGCAACCTTAACCTTAAACCCTAAACCCTAAACCCTAAATGTTACCTCAAAGGCAAGCCTCCACACCAAAGACTGGGTCGTGGCTTCAGCGTGATTGTGTCTAGGGTCTAGGGTTCAGGGTCTTGAGTTTGGGGCTCAGGGTCTAGGGCTTAAGCCCTAGGGCTTGCAAAAGTGTGCTTCTGCCCTGGTCTACCTCGCCGCAACCCAAATAAGGACTTTCGACTCACGGTTCGGCAACACAGTTGTCCAATAATTGCGCAATATAAGCAATGTCCAAAGGTACGCCCTGAACCGGCATCCGCGCTGGAGATACTTTCTCAGAGGCACTAGTCTATCTGGTAACTGGGACACTCAAACATCACGTCTCATTCAGCTTCAGCTATATACATTCTACAAGCTGTCGGATCTTCTAAGGGACATGTACTGCTGCATAGTAGGCTACTGCCTATGCAAGGGGGTCTCAAGCACAAGCAACTTGCCAAAGTCGCAATCCCAAACAGAACAAGCGACAACAGCTATAAAGCGACGGCTGCAAGCACTGTAGTTACAATAGCAAATGGTATAGGAAGACCACCGTGATAGTGGCTAGCAGCAGTAGTACGATACGCATTCCTTCAGCCCTAACCCCCAGACCCTCAAGCCTCAACCTTCAAACCCCAAACCACCTAAACCTCACACACTGGACCCTAAATCCTAAAGCTTACTCTCCACTAACCCGAAATCCTATATAATCCCAATATACCCCTATGTAATATAGTAGTTTCCATTTTCTTTCCATTATCCCTATATAACCCCCCATATAAATCCTAAGCCCTAAAGCCCGGTCCTCGGTGCTTTGCCGCAGGACG
Organism: Symbiodinium pilosum; assembly: GCA_905231905.1. Classification (NCBI taxonomy): domain Eukaryota; class Dinophyceae; order Suessiales; family Symbiodiniaceae; genus Symbiodinium; species Symbiodinium pilosum. The sequence goes on along the minus strand of CAJNIZ010006508.1, from coordinate 4,202 downwards.
GCGTCCCTCTGCTTTGGCTTTGGGCATTTTCAGCTTTCCGAAGAGGCCTCGGGCTTGGGGGTTTGGGGGTTGAGGTTTAGCTTTTTTTGGCTAAGGAATTTGGGGTAGGGGGAAACGGGGTCTGGCTTTAGTACTTCAGTACTTTTGACAATCTTGGTACCAGCGCACAAAATTTCACATGGGTAGTTCCCAAAATTGGGTCCCATTTGGTACCCCTAATATAATCTATAACCCAAAGGGGCCTATAATTTTGACAATAGCCGAAATAACCAAAGAAAGGAACCTCAAGGGACTGTCAGGGTTCAAGAGATCAGGGCAGGCTGCCAAAAGCTTGGCGTAGAATATACTTCAAAATTCTGGCATTCAGAAATAGCCTGCTGTACTATGCGCCTATGATTCCAATATCAAAGATTGAAAATCGTACTTCTGCTCTCCTCCCCTCCAAAGTCTAAAGTCAGTCCCTGATTCTCAATGAAAGTGCCAGCCCCAAACTCCAAACCTGATGAGCCTGAAACCCTTCACCTTACGGTCCTGTAATGGATGGAAGAAATCTTGCAACTTCCTACATACATCCCCCTAGTCGAAATCACTCTAGTCTAGCTTCCCCTGCCCAACAGTTCCTCATCAACAGTACTCGGAGGTTCGAGGTACCCATAACCTACTTGTAAGTGCACTTAGATTCTGAGCCCTGGACGTCCCCGAAAATATTGCCATAACTGGAGTTCTCACTATAAATATACAGGGACCTCCGAGTAGACAAAGTCATCAAAGCTACGCTGGCGCTCGCGATCTGCGCTGAAGAACGCTTTGGACATGGACAGGACGCAGGCCCTGGGAATCATCGCGGCGAGGGGCTAAGCATGGAAAGTTATAGGTGCATAACTGTTACACCCACACGGATATAGTCCCCTTAAGTAGATCGAACATGGGGTATATGGGGATCCTATGATAATATATTCTCAGCCATATTCTATCTACTTAAGGAGGACTATATAGCAGCAGTAGTAATAGCAGCAGTAGTAACTCCATCAGGCAGAACGGGAGGACGTAATGAGACTGTGATAGAAGTGTGGGGGCTGCCTTAGGTGGACCCTTCGCCCTGTAACAGTTGTATAGTAGGAATACAGGACGACCCTAATCTAGTACTCTGAAGTATGAAACATAGCTTTCTGGGGGTCAGTAGGGAATAAGGGAATATGTTGTCTAGCGCTTGTATAGGGGTTATTTTCCCTTATCCCCGGCTAACTTGCAGTAAGATAATGCGGTAAGAGTCGGTAAGAGTGCTACAGTACCATCCATGTTAGCATAGTACGCACGGTCAAACATGGTCAGAGTCGAAAGACATACGACGGACAAATGTGAGGACTTCTGAAACCGGGGTACTCTTGCAAGGGCGCTCCTCCAATATGTTTAAGATTCATCCCCTAGACCCTACGCCCTAAAGCCCTTCCCAACCCTCACTCCCAAACCCTCAACCCGAAGTGTGTAGGGCTTGAGCTTGGGGGTTTATGGTATGGGCGGTATAGGGCTTTAGAGCTTAGGAGTCTAGAGTTTAGGGTTTAGGGGCTTGGGGTCGCCCTAAAATCTGAGGATGCCATAGGGCCATCTTATGCAGGTATAGCTATAGCAGGAATGTTCTTGTGGTCCACCAAAATGGACACCAACGCACAAGCCCTACTTCAAGTCCTTTTCCTACCATATGCCTACAACAAAATCCTAGTTGCTGCAGAAATGCCCTAAGCTCTGTAAGCCCACATTAACCCTAAATCCTAAACCTCAATCCCAAACCCAAAACATTTTTATCCTGAATCCTTTTTGGAGCCAAGAATCCCATTAGGCCTGGACTCCGTAACAGATGATGCCGCCGCTTGCGCCACGGCCTATCTACTGTAGGGGCTCAGGGTTTAGGGCTGTAGGGGCCGAAATAATCGTCCGGGCTTAGGGGGAAGGGATTTGGAAGCCACCCGACTACTCTAGTACATCTACACGACGCACTGCTTGTTAATGAACAAGCGTGACATCACGAATCCCAAGGTGCATCACTTAGTTGCCACTGTCGTAATTCCAACGCGGCTGCCAGAATTGGGATTAGGGTTTTCGGTAGGGGCCAGATCCAACATTACTCGTAATGGAGAATCACAAGGAAAAGAGGAGGGAAAATGAAACGGAAACTCGGGTTTTGAGGAACCCTTTACTATAGATATACCTACAAGGAACTTAGGACCAGAATATTGGGAATTGTTTAAGCCCCGCTATATTAGTCCTTCATGTGCGACTTCCTGGTTTGTAACATGAGGTTTGGGGCCTAATTACAAGTTTCAGACTCCGAGTTAGGCAGTAGGGCTGAGGGCACAGGATTTCTGATTCAAGATGTAAGGTCCCTCCCCCTTAAGTAGATAGAATATGGGGTATATGGGGATCTCATTATAATATACACCCAAAGCCATATTCTATCTACTTAAGGGGGACTATAGCCTTTAGGGCTTCAGACTGAGGGCTCAGGGATCGAGGTTTTAAGCTTTAGCCCTACGAGTTTAGGGCTTGAAGCTTCAGATTTGTGGGAGGCATAAGATTTAGGGTTGGGGTTCTCAAAGCTTAGGATTCATCTGCCTATATGTACGGATGCGCAGCGTGCAGTCGGACATGACTTAGAGATTGGGGGGAGGGCGCCGGTTTCCTGTTTAAGCTTCCGAAGTCAAACCCTAAATCCTTCCCGACTACGTCTATGCTGGTAGGCCCGTGTCGGAGTTTCTGTCCGTAATCTCCATGTATTCCGGATGGAGTACGCATGCAATCCCTGGATGATCCCCACATGTCACGAAAGAACCGTAAACTTTGAGAACTTCACCCTAAACCCTACAACCTAAGCGTCATCACTGCGTAAAAATGCTTGCGTCATGGCCTCATCCAGCAGCTTGTCATCGTCATCCGCATCCGGATACCTTTCAATTCCACACGGTTTAGGGCTTAGGATAAGCAGATCATATGCAAGGGTCATTGGGACATGTGAGGGTAATCTAGGGTTTGGCTTAAGACACTGACTCTGGGTCTGAGACCACCTTTCGTCCTCTTCCCCCTTGATACAAAAACCAAAACAGCCTACGAAAAGAAAAATCTTCAGGGCAAAGGCCAGGATGGTGGATGGGTACCCTGCACCCAAAAACTTTGAGGGTCATGCAGGCTTGTCTCCGTCAACCATATGATATTCCGGACCAAGGGTTCCCAAGCTTTAATGTTTGGGTTCCTTATAAGGTCGATTTCAGGCTCAGGCTACTTCAGCTTGCACAGAACCCTTATAACCCATACAGGGCCCCTTTCTCATACCCTGGCTCTCAGAATCACGGCTCTATGAATTCTGATAACTCCCAACCTCACCGCCCAACCCCCACAACGCTCAGAAAGTGAAGCTTAAAAACACCCTTTGCTCTGCGCCCTAAACCTTGGACTAAATCTTCTGCTCTGAATTCCTTGCTATTTTCATCAACAGCAACCCAGATACCCAGAACTCTTTGCTTCCTGGCTCTTGTTCTTCTTCCTGCCGATGTGGATTTCACGCTCGCGGTGCAGGCACAAAGGCTTAAAATCAGGCCGGACTTACTGCACAACTAAATATGCGCGGAGCAAAGGAAGAAGCCTCATCATATTTGCTGAACCTTACGCCCTAAACCTTACACTTAACCCCAAACCCGTACCCTCGGTCCCAGAACACTAACCCTAAACCCTAAACGCAAAGCCTGAACCCTAACCCTAAGCCCTAAACCCTAAACAGCAGAGCGTCTTCTTCTTCTTTGCCTTGCTCTTGCTTGCCGGCTCCGCGGCAGGTGCCGGGGCAGGACCTGCAGCCTCTGATCCAGAGGAGTTTGCCAACGCGGAGAACCCGCGTGGTGCCTGGGCAACAATCCGCCCCGCTTTTAGGAAGAACTGGCGGCTTCCCAGGGGTATAGGGGGGGCCCAAACTGTTGGAAACTGCCACCTGATGTTGAGGCCTTACGGGCGTAATGAGCAAAAAACATCTTGCTCTCTTTGTGGGACCCAACTAAACGACTACTCACCTGCAGCTTTAAGCCCTAAACCCTAAGCACTTAAACCTTAGTGTCAGCGTGTTAGCTCTTGTGGGGATGCCATTCGGGGCCTCCGTCCTTTTCGAACGCTGTCCGTGTATTTCAGCATTCAGGTCTTGGCTAGCGGCGTGGGCCGTGACC
>CAJNIZ010006507.1:0-17603 GCA_905231905.1 Symbiodinium pilosum | reverse complement strand
CTAAACCCTCAACCTTAAATAGTAGTTTCCATTTCCTTTTCCATTATCCCCATATTACTCTCATGTAACCCTCACATTAACCCTTCCTGAACCATTTTGGGAGTTAGGGCTCGGAGATTAAAGCTTCGGGTCTGGTCTGTTGGGATTGGCGTTGAGGGCTTCAGCGTTCAGAGTTCACAGGGATAGGGTTCAACAACTGTTTTGATTTTTGTTACTTTCCATTCTTGTATAATTCTTCTAAAGCCATAAAAAAATCTATAGGGCCCCCCAAACCTAACCGTAAACCCTACTCGAGTTTAGGGTTTGGGGTTCAGGGTTTGAGGGTAGAGGCTTCAGGTGCAGGGTTCCAGGGTTGAGGGTTGACAAATATAGGGGTTTCCCAAAATTAGGGGTACTTGTTTTGGGGTCCCCGTAGTAAGGATTATAGTATTTTGCGGTCTATTTAGGGAAGAATCCATATAGGGTCTGAGAGTTTCGAGTTTAGGGGTTGGATGTTGGCAGTTGGGAAGGAGGTCTTAAGCTTGTGGGTTTTGGGGGTGAGAGTTGAGGCATTGTTGCCCTAAACCCGAAACCCTAAATCCTCAACCCTAAACCCTGCTTAGGTTCTAGGGTTGAGTATTTATCCACCTGGTAGGATGAAGATGTTTGCTGGGTGGTCCTTGCACCTAGTATTTGTGACCACAAGGAGTCATGTTAGGTCAATCCCCTTGTGGTAGCAGGGTTGTGTGTAGGGTTTAGGGTTTAGTGTTATCCCCTTATAGTAGTAGGGTTAAGGGTTTAGTGGTTTCTGATTGTAGGTGTTAGGTTACTCCCCCTATAGTAAGAGCTCTTTGAGAGGTTTCTGATTGTAGGTGTTAGGTCACTCCCCCTATAGTAATAGCTCTTTGAGATTGAGTTAACAGGGCCCTAAAGGTACCTACAATAGTTTCTTGTGGTACCCATTACTGCTTGGGGGATTGACCCAAGAATAATGGTACTCAAGCTGTTGGCTATAGAGCTTCTTCCCTGTATACGCTGTTCAGGGTTTTGAAGTAGTGCCACTTGAGAGGCTTGCGTTTAGGGCTGACAAACGCAAGCTCTGTGGAGTAGGGTTTGGGAGTGTGGAAGTGGGGAGTCAGTCGCATGGTCAGAGATGTTGCGGTGTCTTGGCCCATGAATTTTTATTGTTGGCGTTGCGTGGCAAGATGGAAAAGTTCGGGCGCACGCCCCAGGAGAGCCATAATTTTTGGTGGTCGCCGCTATCCTCAAACCTTAACCCCAAATCCGGCGGCTGGCTCCCAGAAGTTACTTGTTGCTGCTCGGCTCCTTATGTAACCCGTGCTCCCCCAACACATATGCATTTGAAAACGTCTGCCTCGTAGTTCCGCGTTAGTTTAGCGAGACTGCTGCAGACTCCTAAAGACTTAATGATATGTCATGTACATGTGACCTTACTATGTAAGTACTGAACATACCCCCTATTCCATTCATCTGGTAGTTTCCCAAAAATGAAGACCCGAAAATATTAGAACCCTTACTTTAGGGACCCCCCCAAAAAGGTATACCAAATTTGTGGAAACCCCTAAGCCCTAAACCCTGTATAACCCTATATAACCCCTTTTCAAAAAGTACTCCTAGTTTTATATAGGCCGCATACATGAGCTTCTTTAGAAGAACGACCTAGGTTTCCAGCTTGGGCTCTACTCCCTGAGCCCCTAAGCACTGAACGTTAATCCCTACACTGTGAACCTCAACCCTAAACCCTAAACCCTGAACCTAAACCCTCAACACCCTGAACCTTAAACCCTAAACCTAAACACTGAAATTTAAACCCTGAACCCAAACCCTCAACCCTAAACCCTGAACCTTAAACCCTAAACCTAAACCAACCCTGAACCTTAAATCCTAACCCTAAGCTCCAAAACTTGAACCTTAACCCGCCTGCAGGTAGAGCAGATCGTCTGCGACTCCACATGTGCCTTTTGCGTGGGCACGTGCGCCCTGCTTTGTTGGGTCATATTGGTTGTCTTGCTTGGGTTTAGGGCTTGGGGTTGACGGTTCACGATTTAGGGTTCAAGGTTTTGGTGGCTAGGCACCAGCGCTGTGCAACTGAAGCTTTTGAAGTGTCCTTTAGGTATCTTTAGGTACAACCTCAGGAGAAAAAAAAGGGGGATGCTGCAAACCACAGCAGGAGCTTTCCAGATCTCATCATCGTTCCCCGAAGCAAACGATACCAATCCGAGCATTCCTCTGGCTGTGATATTTTGATTGTGAGTTGCTGTTTTTTAAACAAACATGAGGTCTCTGAAGAGTTTAACTGTGGCAAACCCAGGAGTTCGTTGTTCCTTGGGTGTCCCCTTTCAAGCAGGGTTATTCTAAACCCAGCTCTAACTAGTCCTTAAGTCCCATAAATTTGTGAGTGGCTTCCTTTGGAAAGAGAAGGCTCACGGGGTGAGCTTGTTTGTTGCCTGTTTGTTTAGTATATGGGTTTAGGGTTTAGGGTTTAGGGATTGGGGTTTAGGGATTGGGGTTATTTTGGGATAATGGAGAATGGAAAATAAAATGGAAGCTACTATAGCATATTGGGGTTATATTGGGATAATGGAGAATGGAAAATAAAATGGAAGCTACTATAATAGTTTTTCTTGACGGGAGTATGGAGGTTCAGGTTTCAGGTTTTGGGGTTCACAGGATTCTCTGAGACCTGAACCTGACATGATGAAGGCTTGAGTGGCTGGTTGCCAGGATGGTAGCCTTCGACAGATGTTTAAGCAGCATTAAGTGGTATTGTCCATAAATGGCGGGGGCCCAGCATAGACACCCGAATACTATAATCCCAACTACAGGTACCCCCCACAAGGTACCCCTAATACTGGAAGCCCCTGATTCCCACCAAGAGAAGATGTTCAGAGACAGTAGGATGGTCATACAACATGATGAATGGCTTCTAGATAGCCAACCCCTTGACAGTAGGAACCTATTGCGTATAGTGATATGACAGTTACAGTGTCCTCATTACAGGTGTTGGAGAAACTACAATCCCCTTATTACAATATACTCCTAGATAGGGATCCTTCCTTACTATACCTAATCCTAAACCCTAAGGCTTAAACCCTACACCCTACACCCAAACCCAAAACCCTACACCCTAAACCTTTGACCAAATCCTAAACCTTTGGGGTCTTGGGGTCTTTAAAGGACACGCAACTTGGAGTGCTTCCTTGAAAGTTGAAGCGATCAGCCCTTTAGGGTTTCAGGGTCGGGGGTTGTGTAGGGGCCCTTTGGGGTACGATTAAGGTTTTAAAGGCTTTGGGTTTAGGGTATAAGTTTTAGGGTTTTGGGGTTAGGTTTTAGGCTAGGATTTGAGTTTCTCAAAAAAACGACCTATTTTGCACCCTGAACCCCTCGAATGAAATCGGTGCAGGCTTGACAGTGAATGCGCAGTGGGCTGCAATCAAGGGAGGACCTTGGAAAGTCGCCGGCTCCCTGGGTTTAGTGGTTAGGGTTTAGGGTTACCTTAAACTTTGTAGTCGTAGGGTTACCCTAAACTTTACACACTAAACATACATCCGGGATGGTTCTGGGTACCTCAAACCTTGGGAAATGTGGCTATGTAGTTTGCCATGGCCATGCAGGAGTTTTACCATTAGACCTCTCTACATAATTATTTATATGATCGGTAGTGTCCATTTGATTCTCCATTGTTGGTACTCAGCGCAAGGACTTCGCCTTTTGGAGTTCTGCCCCTCAGGTGTATTTTTCCAGGTTGAGCGCCGCCCAGTAAAAGTGGCAAAAACGGAATGTAATTGGATCCTGGTACGCCTCACGGTTGGGCGCCCAGCATAGTGTATCTTGTGAACCCTAAACCCTAAACCCCTCAACCCTAAACCCTCAACCCTGAACCCTAAACCCGAAACCCTAACACTAAACCCTTTGCCCTGAGCCTTAAATTTTCAGCCGGTTTTTAGGGTTAAGCTGAAGGTCTGAGGGGTTTTGGGGTTGTGCACCCTAAGCCCTGGACCCCGTTGTGCAACTAATGTAATGCCTTGTTTAATAAACCCCCTCCCTTTAAGGGCCTTGAGCCTTAATATTACGGTTTAGGGTTAAAACCCCCATCTCTTAAGGGCCTCAGTTTTGGGGCCCCTATGATAATACCTGTTAAGGGAAGGGGTTTATTACTCAGGGGTCTACATTACCATACATCATTCTTACCTCTCTGTGGCTATCCTGTAGCTGTTCTTCGGCGGCGCTAATTTTCGCAGAACTCATAAACCTCTGGCTAGGGTTTAGGGTTTCGTATGTTTAGTAAGTTCCCTGCCTCTCCAAACCCTGAATCCCAGACCGAACAAACTGGCCTAGTAGTTTCCGTTTTCCGTCTTCTCCTTCCACTTGTAAGGCCATCTGACTCTCCCCTAAACCCGAGACCCGGGGCAAGGCATGACACTTTCTATATCAGGGTTCAGGGCTTCGGGAAATCCCCAAAAAACAAGAGCGCAGTGTTGGGGAGTACTGTTTAGGCTTTTGGATTTAGGGCTTACAGTAGGGGGTCGCAAAAATCGTTTTTGGGTGGTACCTAGGAGGTTAAGGGTTTTCGTAGTTGTATGGTAATTCTCCGGAGCAGTCATACGTTCAGTAGCGCGAACAGATTGGGCTACGGGCTTATCAGCCCTAAGCCCTAAACCCTAAACCGCCGTTGGTGAACGTACTAGCTGTGATCTGTTTAAGAAGGATGATGGTACTAGGAGTGGACCCCAACCCCGCTAAATCCTAAACCTTGAACCCTAATTAAGTAGTGTTTAGGGTTTAGGGTTACATGTTACGGGTCTTAACCCTAAACCCAACACATAGGCCTCATTCTGACCGCATGGCAACATTACGCATGCAGACATGGTTCTAGTGAAGGTGCTGCTGTATCCTGCATCGGTTCTGATTTGTTCCTAAACCTTCAACTTAGAGGGTAAACTTAACCTTTACGCACACAGTTTCAGGTTTAAGGGGTATGTCCTTCCATGGCCCGGTGTAACCTTAAGTACCTTCAGATTCCCCTACAAAGCGCCGAAACATGTGTATTCAAATAGGATGGACCCAAGAGTTATTTGGAGGGTCAGGGGGATTTTGTAAGTGGGTTAAGAACGCCTATAAGCCATCTACTTACCCCAGCCATCACCATTATCAGCTTGCTTACTACAGTAAGTGTTTCCCTGACCCTAAACCCCTAAACCCCAAGCCCCAAACCCTAAATCTTAAGCCCTAAATGTGTTTCCCTGACCCTAAACCCCTAAACCCCAAACCTTAAACCCTAAATCTTAAGCCCTAAATCCTACCTGCTGGAAAAGTCCCCCTGACCCTTCAAGTACTACTCAGTTCATGGTAGAAGTTGCGGAGGCAAGGCTTCATGAGCTATAGTCAAAAAGGGTTTAGGGTTTAGGGTTTAGTCAAAACTCCCTGTATTCCTTTTTAATATCCCCTAGCGTACAGGGTTGAGGGTTGAGGGTGTAGGGTCTAAACTCCTAGTATCCCCCTTCATATCCCCTACAGGAGTCCCTTAAATAATCCCCTATATATGGCTAGCCCACTTTAAGGAGTGTAAAATGTATTTCACATGACAGCTTACCTCAAAACCACAGTGGTGCAAGCTTCAGGGTTCGAGGCTGGGTGCCCTGAACCCAAAGTCTTAGCCTGATGTTCCAACTCGAAACACTGAAGCCCTCAGCCCAAAATGTGAGTTTTCAAAAGTCAGGTGTCTCTTTGCGGGAGTCCCCAGAATGAGGATTAGTGGATACAAGGGTCTAGGCTGGGAGCCCCTGTTTTGGGAAATTCTGAAATACTTTTTGTGGGGAACTCTCAGTGGTAGTTTCCACTTTCTTTTCCATTCTCCCCATATATCCCATGTATAACCCTTGTATAAGCCCCATGTATCCTCCTATATAACCCCTATATAGCCCTTATATATCCCCTTATATAAGCCCTATAAACCTCATATAGCTCCTGTATAACCCATATATATAGACCCTATGTATGCCCTATCCCTATAGAACCCCTACAGATCCAAGGCTTCGCTGCTTTTTGGCTCAGTTGGAGTCGTGTACGAATCTGGTAGATCCAGGATCGATCGCTTCTGTGCTCAACTTCTCAGCCTCCCCAGCCTTGGCCCGAGACAGATAGGGTTTAGGGTTTAGGTTTTAGGGTACTTGAGTGCTATGTGAATTTCTGGTTCCTATGGTCCCCAAGATAGAGTAAGAGTAGATTTTTTCCGGTATGGCGCTGTATAGAAGATAACCTTACCAGGTACACCACAAAGAACGCTACTCACTTTTTCTTTTGACGGGTATGCCCTAAACCATGAACCGTAAACTCCAGCAATCATGGGTATTTGGCGTTGGGGGCCCAGGGTTTAGGTGGATGAGGGTTTCTGTCTCCGCTTTGTTTCGTAAGGTGCAGGGCTTCCAGCTCCAGGGTTTAGGGTTTAGGGTTTAAGGGTTTTTTTCCAGCACAGGGAATCGAGTCCTTAAAGCCCTAGGCCCTGAACTCTCATGCTCTAAACCCTCAAGGAAACAGCGCAAAAAACCCTAAACCCTAAACCCTGAACCCTACCCTAGATTCAAAATGCGACAAGCTGGGGACAAGGGGAGGGGACCAGGGTGGCCTTCAAGTCTGCTCTGGGGAGGTGGCTGGCAGGGTCATTAGGGTTTAGGGTTTAGGGGTTTAGGGTTTAGGGTTTAGTGTTGAGGGACTTGGTAAGTTGGGTCTACGGTTTAGGGGCTCGGGGGAGGGTTTGGGGTTGAGGGAGACTTCGTAAGACCCGCCCCCAAGTGCCTCCCTTGCAAATTTTGGGGTGTAGTATGTGGAGTGGAGTGGCGGCAGGCCGATGCACAGTGCGAGAGGTATAGGTTTATGACTTTTTCACCCTTCAGGGTCTCCGGTCTAGGGATTAGGGTTCAGGGTTTCCGGTCTAGGGATTAGGGTTTAGGGTATAGGGTCTAGTGTTTATAGTGTGACTTTCGCATGCGGTATGATTTCACGAATCCAGCGCAGTTAGCAATGCTGTTCCTGGTAACCCTTATACCTATAATTCATACAACTGTATGTGTAAGTTACATCGAAGCCTCTTCTTCAGCACTTTCGAAGTAGATCAACTTGGGGAAGGCAGATTCACTGGGACCTTTCACATTGATTTTGCTGCTTTGCCTCCCATCCCCTAGGCTGTAAACCCTGAGCCCCAGAAGCACTCCCGCCCAAAACCCAATATAGAGTAGTATAATATTGGGATTATAATGGGATAATGGAAAAGAAAATGGAAACTACTATTTAGGGCTTAGGGATTAGGGTTTAGGGTTGAGAGCCCCAAGCGTCTAGCATAAACTGAGGCCGTAAAAATGTGGAGCCAGCAGATCGGACACACCAGGGCCAATGACACAACCATCATTATGCGTGGAGTGCACCGACGCTGGGCTTGGAATTGTCGAGCTGCTCTTTTGGATTCTACTTTTGACGTCCGGTGTAGCAGTTAGAGTTATAGCCTACTCAGAACGGTACTTACACTACATGTACAAGCCCAACAAGGCCCTTCAGTATGGCTACAATAACAGGGTTACAAGTACACTTATCTGAGTTGGTCAAAAGTACTTTCGGACTTCAACCCCAAACCCTAAACCCTAAACCCTAAAGAAGGTACCGTTCAGGATAGATCAGCCTTGAACTCCATGTTCACTTCATGCACTACAGTCCAAACACATGAAGACCTAATTGAAGCTTAGGGGTTCTAGACTCTTTATACAAAAGGGTACCTCAAAGTCATATTGGTAGTTGTGCAGGTCTTCTACATGACGTTTTAAAAGTAATATTTATAGGTATTCCATATGGATTTAGGAGTGGTAACATGGAAAGCTGCTGTACTTTTTGGGGTTGAAGTTAGGGTTTGACATTCAAGGATTTTGTTAACACCCATGCCCAAATTTAAGACCCTCTAACCATGACCCTCATAAGATTGATGTAGAGTGCTTGTTTGGCGAACATCTTCTTATAACGGAGAGTCTGTCTCTGCAATTACCTTTCCATGTTTTGTAGCAGTGGTAATAGCCCCGATAAACCATATAGTAAGCCCATTTATCCCCATTATTAACCTACTTACCAAGTCCCCCTGACCCCCCAAGTAGCATCACTTCAGCAGCGCCCCCACTTGTCAGCGGCTAGTTGAGGTGGCAGGTCAAAAAAACCATCTGAGTAGTATTCTGTTTGGGGATACTATGGTACCCAATATAGAGTAAGATTATATCCTCTTTTTGGGGTATAGTATTTTCTATAAGGACTATAATCTTACTGGGCTTCACCAAAAATCACTACTCATCTGAAGGTTCATGTTTCCAGTGACTACTTATGTAAAGTTTAGGGTTCCGGGATTCAGGTTTAGGGTTTGGGTCTTTGAAGTTGACAAGTAGTTCTCACTAGGTTGGGGCCGCTTTATAACTGGGGGTACCCCTACAGGGCCGTTGTGGGGGGGGGGGGTTGATAATTAGGGTCAGAACCCATACATGGGTACTTATCGAGTCCTATGGGCCTGCAAGGAAGCTTCGCTGCTTACTTAAGGTTTAGGTTCTAGGGTTTAAGGTTTACTGTTTAAGGTTTGGAGCGCTGGGAGAAACAATTGTGGGTTCTTCTACCACCCTTCCCTATGCTACTGCTTCCTTGGTTCCCTTTGATTGGGTTTAGTTATCCCTATCTATCTTTACATGACACTAATTAAGTGAGAATTTCTGCGGGGTAGTGTAGTAGGGGTTGGTGGGGGCACTCATGCATCCAAGAGAAAGATGAAAACCGTTTGGGTACTCTAACCCCTCAAGCCTCAAACCAAAACCTACCAAAAGCTCAAGCCCGAAACCTTCAAACCTAATCCAAGCCAATATTCCAGGACAGCATTCGGTGGGCATGTTTGCATCGCTTCTCCAGCAAATGTGCACCTGGGCTCAGGTTTGGGATATATATATATATATATATTTGCAGTTAGGGTCTAGGCTTTAGGTTGGGTACTGCCCTCTGTAACAGTTGGATAGTATTTATGATATAGTTATATATAGCCGTTATAGATGGTAGTTTCCTTAAATAAGGGGACTCCAATATAAGCCCCAAAATACTATGACTGTTTCAGGTTTAGGGCTTAGCAGTCCCTTCGGCGTCACGCGGTTTAGGCTTTAGGGTTTAGGGCTTAGGGTTCAGGGTTTAGGATTTAGGGATTATGTTTAGGATTTAGAACTTATCGTTTAGGATTTAGGGTTTTTGATTTAAGTTTTTTGGATGTAGGGTTTAGGGTTTAGGGCTTAGGGACCGCTTTACAGTCTTAAGAGGAGTTGATATGTGTGTGTACGAGCTCTCGTCTAAACTCCTAGTATCCCCCTGAATAACCCTTATAAGTTCCCCTACATTATTCTCCTTTAAGGAGTTTAGACTACAGCTCATATATATATATATACATACCTACATACATACAAATGCTGGGTTCCCTGATCTTTCCTGCACATCTTTGGGCCACCATGCCGTGGAACATACCTAGACGCATCCCAAGAATTGAAAATTCAGTTTCAAGATTTCAGGTTTAGGGTTCGGGGCTTAGGGTTCGGTTTTAGGGTTGAAGGTCTGGGGTTTGGGGTTTAGGGAGTTGGAGGTATGTTTCTTGGGCTTGTTGATTTTGGGAGATAAGCCTGCACCCATGGGTCCTGAATCCCAAGCCCTTGACTATTGACTGTGTAAGGGCTGAGAATTCAGGAGTTGCACCCCTGACCTTCAACCCTGGAACCCATGCCCTCAACCCCAAACCCCAAACTCTAAACCCTACACCCTAAACCCTACACCTTAAACGCTAAGCCTTAAACCCTAAGCCAATGACGAGCACCGAACGCGATGACTCAGATCCTGATGGTCTTACAAAAGAGGTATAGTCCCCCCTAAGTAGATAGAATAGGGAGTTCCCCAAGACCATGATAAGATCCCCATATACACCATATTCTAGCTAAACCTTAACCCTAAACGCTAAAGCCTAAATAGTAATTTCCATTTTCCTCTCCATTCTCCCAGTAGAACCCAAAACCCTAAACCTTAACCTTTGCCCGTAGCCGCGGCGGTAAAGTGCGAGCCTTGGAAGTCGCGGCCTTTTTTTTTTTGTGACCCTTTTCTCAAAGTATTGGGTTAGGGTTTAGGGTTTAGGGTTATATTGGGATTGTATTGTCGTTATACTGGGGTTATACTTGGGCAATATTAGGTTAACATTGGGGAATGCCCGCAAAGCCCTAATGCCACGCGGTTTAGGGTTCAGGGTCTAGGGTTCAATAGGCCCAGTGGTTTAGGGTTTAGGGTTGGCAGTTTAGGGTTTAGGGATAGGCCCTATATTACCGGGCACAATGCATGCAGCAGGGATGGGGACACAGACGCTGCTGGCAGCTATGATGGTAAGCAAAAAGTAGGGGCCTGGAATCCATTTAAAGTTTAGGGGTTAGCGTTCAGGGGTGGTAGGGGATATGTAGAGCTAATATGATGTTTGGGCCTTAGGGGCCCGAACAAGCATTGCAGTGTTTTATCTCTTGACATAGCCTTGAAGTAATTCTTACAAGGCACCTCGAGATTCACTTCTTTGTTGCCCGAACCCCAAACCCAAAAACTCGATTCCTTAAGTCTTCGAGCAATTGCTATACCTGGAGGGGAGAATGTATTTGAGCTTACGGTTGAGAGTTTGGGTAACAGGACAAGGTCTCCACCACTGAGCCATGTATCTATTGTTTCCTTTCTGCTCCTTTTTGTTGTGGTCCATCAGGCACAAGTGGGTGTGCTCGGACTCGCCCCGAGCCCCGACCTCAAAACCCAACATGTACTCGTAAGAACGGGCCAAGAGCTTGGAATATCCCTAAACCCTAAACCCCAAAACCCTAAACCCTAAACCCTAAACCCCTAACCCCTAAACCCTATGAAAATCCGTGGCTCAGACCATGGGCGGTCTCCGGCCACAAGGATTGTGGAAATTGTATTAAAGGTCCTACATATTCCACATCTACAATGTTTAGTGGGCGGGGGAATGAACTTGCCTGAGCCCAAAACCCCCCTAGCCAGGACCCTAAACCCTAAACCCTGAACTGCTAAACCCTAAACCCTAAGTAATACTTTCCTTTTCTTTCCATTCACATGATAAACCAAAAGCGTACCTTCAAACTTGAAGGCTGTAAATGCGTTTGTGTCTGACGCCGAGGCAGCCGATCGCGCGAGTTGCAGTCCTTCAACTGCGTATGAGCTGTATTCTAAACTCCTTCAAGGGGGTTATATAGGGGACTATATAGGGGAGTACTATAGGGCACATTAAAGGGGATGCTAGGCGTTTAGACTTTAGGGTGGATGCGGTCCAAGGTTTCGGGCTTAGGTTGTTCAGGGTGAAGGGTTGAGGCCTTCTAAACGCGCTTTGCTTCTTGGGGGCAAGTTTTACTGGTCGGGGTATATACGGTGAATATAGGGGTATATTCAGCGTAATATAGGGGTAATGGAAATTCAGATGGAAGCTACTATAATGGGGTTATTGAGTGGTTTTGGGTGTGGAAGTGGTGCGTCGCTTCTTGATGTGTTATTGTGGCTGCGTAGCTTGTTCTTTTACGCTTAATGTAGACCCCTTATTAATAAACCCACTCCCCTTAGCAGGGATTATCATAGGGATCCTAAGATTAAGGCCATTAAAAGGAGGTGGCTTATTAATCATGGGTTTACACCTGCCTCAACTGTGCATGTTGGGGTAGGCTTAAGGGTGTGGGGGTGGGCGGGGGTTCCACGGCTTGGTACGGCGAATGGAGGACATCCTGCGCCACTTAAGACCCCAAATCCTGTACTTATTTGGGTTCCTGCGTATATGAGGCGGTGCATGATTTCTGCTATCCACCGTAGGCATTAGGTTAAGGGTTTTGGGCTTAAAGCGTTCGTTGAGGGGCTGGGGTCTCTACGGTATCAGTTAGGTGGACCCCCCACCCAGTGATAGTGACTATTATGGATAATGAGGAATATATTAGGGTCCTCTTATATTCCTATTATAGGGTGGGGGGTCCTCCCAAGGTATCAGCTTGTGTTAGCAAAGACTTGGGTTGAGGTGTTTACGGTTTCGGGCGTAAGGGCGACTGTAGGGTTGAGGACTTGGGGACACTAAAGGCCTAGACCCTAAACCTCTAAACCCGTAAACCCCTAAACTACCCAGACCCCCAAAAGGATCTAAAAAATAGATCCCCTAGAACCCTAGGGGAAATTATATGAGGACTATATAGGGGTTATAATGCGTCTATACAGGGGATCTAATTTTTAGATCCTCCCGGGGGTCTGGGTAGTGTTGACGGTTTAGGACATCCAGGCAGAAGGCATCTTCTGCTCACCGGGCTGTGAACTTGGGACCCTACAGACTGAAGATCCAACTGAGTAGTACTTTATTTGGGGATATCAATGTACTCAAGCACGGACTGATGTCCGAGAATAATATTATGGTACCCGATGAAGAGTCAGATTTCATCCCCTTGTGGGGCATAGTATTTTATATACAGAATCTATACTTCATTAGTTCAACCACAAAAGCACTACTCAACTACTTGCTCTCCACATCCCCTAAACCCCAATATGTCAACTAGCGTGCCCTAGCCACTCTCCATTTTGTTGATGCGCAAACTTCTGCATGACTGCCTTTGCCTATGCCTTAGAACTGAGATTATGGGCTGATCGTCCTGCAGTGTTTTTCCGGTATCCGCGCATGACTCGCTCTTGTGCCTGAGCAAGAGGATTCTGCTGTTTACAAGATTCAGGGAGACATCGCAGTTTGACAGCTGGGGGAGGGGCGCGGAATGCACACAAGGTTGGGTGGTGGTGGTGGTGGTGGTGGTGGTGGTGGTGGTGGTGGTGGTGGTGGTGGTGGTGGTGGTGGTGGTGCAAGTAGTAGCAGTAGCAAAAGCGGCAGATTTTCGTAAGGCCTGAACCCTAAACCCGGAGGTAGTAGACCCTACATCTCTGAACCGCATGAAGGTTCAATTTTGTGTACTTGCCCTGCGCGCGGGACGATGACACTGTGAACCTCGGCCTGGCGTTACTTGGCCAAGGGCTAAGGGGTTCAAGTTAAGGCTAGGTTGTTTATAGGTTTAAGGTTTTGGGCTTCAAGTTTAGGTGAGGTTTTGCTCTAAAGCAACAATAGCCCCCGTAAGGGGTACTGATGAGTATCTTCAGGCTAGTTGTAGCGGGTTTTCACTGCATCTGGGTTTCTGCTCAAGTTTTTTAGCCCAAGACGGTACCATTGGAAAGCCATTTGACTTTTTTTCTTGAAGGCTATGCTTCAAAAAACTGTCGTGGTTTGCAAAATCTCTCTGGTGGAGCTCCTAGAATCTTCTCATCATGTCAAGCAAACTTTATACATGTGCTTGGGGCTTCGGGCTTAGGGTCTAGGGTGCTTCCGACCCAAAGCCTCATGCATGCTGTTTCGTGAATTCTCAGAAAATAAGTTCTGTCCTGGAGTCCACATGCTGACCCTGAGCAGAAAACCCTGAACGCTAAAACGCTTCCCTGATCTCCATCCCGGGTTCAGGGTTTAGGGTTTTGATGCCTGAAGTCCTTAATCCCTAAACCCTTCAACCCTCAAACCCCAAAACCTCAAACCCAGGTTCGTGAATTTTGAAACACCTTCCTCATGCAAGGCGGGTCGGTTCAGAGCCTCCGCAACATGTCAGGGTCTGGGGCTTCTTAAGGTTCAGGGTTTGGGACTAGTTGGCGTTGCTGCCTCCTGAATTCAACTAGGTGCGGTCCTTTTTTTAAATGCCCTCCCGGTAACGAACCCCTCACCCCCAAAAATTGACATTTCCCCATTACGTCACAGTACTTGATTTGAGGTACTTACAGTTTTGTTGGGGGATGCTAAACCCTAAACCCTGAGCTTCAAAAATTAGCCCTGAACCCTAGATAACATAGTAGTTTCCATGTTCTTTGCCATTCCCTTATATACCTCTATGCTAAATTCGAATCCCTCTATTCCCCACATGAGCCATAATCTAAACTCCTTAAAGGGGGTTATATAGGGGATTATATATGGGGGTATCAGAGGGGTATTAAGGGAGATACTAGAGAGGGATTGAGGGAATTAGTCCGGATGTCACCATGCTTCTGAAAGGGTTCTGCGTCTTGTTGATGACTTGGTATTTCAGGCTTTAGAGTGTGGCAGTTTGCCTGAGCCCTTGGGAAAGATGCTTTCAATGTTCATAGATACATACATAGGTCCAGCATGTGTTCAATGCCGCTGCAAGAATGCGAAAACTTTGAAGAGCACGTTCAGGTCAAGGGGATGAAGGTGAGGGCTAGTGAAGTTGTACGATTGTTACCCACCACGAGGCTCTGCGGTATATTCTAAAATCCCCAACCCGACTTGGAGGGTCAGGGAGACTTAGTAAGTAGGCTAATAACTCCTATAACCCATATAGTAAGCCCACTTATCCCCATTATTAACCCACTTACTAAGTCCCCCTATAACCCTAAACCCTAAACCCTAAACCCTAAACCCTAAACCCTAAACCTTAACCTACTTACTAAGTCCCCCTGACCCCCCAAGTAAGACACTAAAGGCCTTAACGCTCGAGTTGTCAAGCCCCTCAGCCTTTCAACCTTTAATTCTGTTTAGGGTTTAGGGTTTAGGGTTTAGGGTTTAGGTTGTATGCCCCTACAACTTGGCCCCACTTTCTTTTTGACGGCCAATCCTAAGCTTTTCTGCGCTTCTTGCTTTCGGGTTTGTGGTTGTAGTGGTTTGTATTCCTGCTCGCTCACAGTTGTCTCGAATTCTGTATAGACCCTAAGCCCTAAACTTTGTAGGGTCCCATTTCAGGCTCCATGTTCGTTCGCTTGTTGGTGGCTACTGGGGAATGGACGAATCGATGCCCTGTCTAATCCCCAGCAGTACAGTAGCTTCCTTTTGTCTGTCTTAAGCTTTGACACTTAAGCCCTAAGCCCTAAACCCTAAACCCTGAACCCTAAACCCTAAACCCTAAAGCCTTGACCAGTACCTTCAGTTGAAGGTGTCACGGTTCAGTGTGCCAGCTAAGCTGAAGCAACTTGAGAACGGAGTGTCGCGGTTGAACGTTCAGGGCTTCCCTGCTGGGGCTTAGGAAGAATGGGAAGGAACATGGAAAGTGCTATAGAATTTAGGTTTAGGGTTTAGGATTAATGGTTTAGGGTTCAGGCGCTTAGCAAGTAGGATAATCCGGGAATGACTTGGGGGGTACTCAATTAAATGGCTTGTGAGGGCTTTACTGTAAGTATACTTGCTAAGTCCCTAACCCCAAACCCTATGCGCTAAACCCTAAGTGTTCCTAATCTGACAGCTCCTTCCTTGAAATGTAATGTAGAAGTTTGTAGGGTTTGGGCGGTTTAGGGTTTAGGGTTAGTCGAGGAACTGGTAACTGGTAGGAGTATTCCGTTCTTCCTACCTTCGTTAGAATGTTGACTCAAATCAAAAGGGGGGTGTAAGGTCCTAAACGGTAAGCCCTAAACTCTAAACCCAAGAGTCCGAAAGCCTCAAGCCTAAACCCTAAACCCTAAACCCCCTAAACCCTAAACCCTAGACCCCTAAACCCTAAACCCTAAACCCCCTAAACCCGAACCACCGCTCCGACGGCTCTCCCCCCCATGACCAGATGTTCCTCGAGCTGCTGAAGACCGAGAAGGCCGGCCAGTTCTACGTCCGAGGCTTCGCTGGTGTTCATGAAAGGGTAGTACCGGGGCCAGGGCTTAGGGTTTAGGCTTCAGGGTTTAGGGTTGATAGGGTTTAGGGTTTAGGCTTCAGGGTTTAGGGTTGATAGGGTTTAGGGTTGATAGGGTTCAGGGTTTAGGCTTCAGGGTTTAGGGTTGATAGGGTTTAGGGTTGATAGGGTTTAGGGTTTAGGCTTCAGGGTTTAGGGTTGGTAGGGTTCAGGGTTTAGGGTGCAGTTTCAATAGGGTTCAGGGTTTAGGGTTTAGGTTCAATTGGGTTCAGGGTTTAGGGTTCAGGGTTTAAGTTCAATACGTTTCAGGTTTAAGGTTCAGGGTTTAGGGTTTAAGTTGAATACGGGTCCAGGATTTGGGGTTCAGCTTTGTTGGTTTGGGGGTAGACATGGCTTGGAGGCCCTAGACCTTCCGAAACCCTTAACAGTAAACCGTAAACCGTAAACTACGGCCCGCGTTTCTCCGCCTAGGGCTCCTATACAGTGCGAGGGTGGATACAACAAATCCTGCAAGACCCTACGTACCTGATGCCTTGGGACCTATGGTACTATAGTATGCTATGGTCAGGCAGGGTTTGTAGTATCAATAGTAGTACTAGACTAGAGAGAAAATCCAATGAATGTTGAACACACCTGAATGGCTCTGGAAATCCAACCTGCTTCATGGAGACATTATTTCGTCAGCAGAACTGCCAAAACATCACCTTACTTCCTGTGGGACGCATTCTTTGCTTTAGGTGTTCTTTTTCTGTAAATCCTGTTAAATACTAAACCCGTAAATCCGTGGGCATACTGAGGATACACTGGACGCGCCTCGCTACAGGGCCGCTCATTGACGCCCGATTTCTCAAAGTACGTTTTTGTTGGTTTGAGTTTTTAGGGTCTAGGGTTTAGGCTTCGGTTGGGTTTGGGGTCTTGGGTTCAGGCTTGAGGCTTCTGTTGGCTTGCGGGTTTTAGGTTTTGGTTGTTTTTTGGGTTTAGATTTTGGTTGAGTTTGGGGTTTAGGGTGTAGGTTTTTGTTAGGTTTGGGCTTTAGGGTTTTGAAGTATGATATTTTAGGGTGTAGTTGTGTTTTAAGTTATTTTTGTGGTATTCACGGCTAATGAGGGTTTAGGGTTTATTATGGGTTCCCTTAACCTCCTCAAGTCCCTTTGGGTTCCTCCCAGATTAAGATTGCTTAAGGTCAATCAAGGGAGGAACCCAGGGCAGGTAGTAACGCGGTTTAGGGTTTAGGGTTCGAGGTTATGGCTCCAGTCATACAGGAACGGTCCTTAAAGGAGTTTTGTTAAGGCCAGCGTTATCAGGTCAGCATTAAACCACTTTTCCAAATCAGGGACGCTCCTACGCGGTAACGGGAGAAGCAATGCAAAACTTGCGAGCAGCCGGGGGTCTGATGCTGGGGGAAGTTTCCCAAAATAAGGGACCCCAATATAGACCCTCATATGCTGTAGTCCTTATTATCGGGATCCCCAAAAAGGTACACCTACTTTTGGGAAACCCCTTTATGGCTTAGGTTTTTCAAGCTTGGAGTTTGTGACTGGTGTCCCAGCCTTACAGAGGATACACAGAGATATTTCCTAGTCCTAAGCTCTAAATGGTAGTTTCCCTAAACAGGGGGGCCCAACAGAGACCCCAAAATACGATCATCCTTATTATAGAGCCCCCAAAAAGGTGTCCCTTAACCTTGGGAAACACACAAATCATCGACCCTGGACCAGGAAGCCCTAGCCCATGAAACCAGCATCCCAACCACTAAGCCATGTACAACTACTGCGTAACCAGATTCACGCCCAGGCTTTAGAGGTAAAGGTTTAGGGTCTGAGGCCTAAAAGTTTAGGGTTTAGGGTCAAAGTCTGGTGTGTGCGTGTGTGTGTGTGTGTGTGCGGCAGA
>CAJNIZ010006506.1:523-17263 GCA_905231905.1 Symbiodinium pilosum | reverse complement strand
AAGAAAAACAGACACACACACACACACACAAAGCGGCAAGCAGATAGGCAGCCAGAGACAAGAAACAAAAAGCTGGAAACAAAACGCAGGAGGCAAAACGCGGGAAACAAAACACAAACAACCCAAGCACAAAGAACCAAAAACAAAAGAGCAGAAAACGGAAAACTGAAAACAAAACGCAAGATCCGCACACAAAACAAAAACAACACTCTTCAAAAATAGGATGCCCAACGCAAGCCTAATCCCCCAAACGTGCCGGGAGCTGCACTGCATTTGGGTCGTCTTTCGGTCGCACGGTGTCCGCACAGCTGAATTTTTTGTGACCATGGCGAGGCTATCTTCGCGGAAAACTTGCGCACCTCTGTTGGCCAACATTTCTTACGGCGACCGCCGCGGATGGGCGCTTGAGGATTATACCAATTCAGCACACCCGTCCCTCAAAACAAAGGCGCATGTTTGCTGACGTTTTCTGGCTTGTTTTTTTTGTTGTTTCCCTTTGACCTGCTTGCAATCAGGCGAAGCGGTCCCAGTGCAGAGCACCGTCCAGGCCACAGGCTCTAGGCAGGCTTTCGCGGCTAAGGCATGCGGCTGGCAAATGGCGGAGACGCAGTGGAGTCTGCAAGCAGATCCCTGAAGAGGGGCGAATCTCCTTCAACGTTTGCGGTGCCAGTGAGAGGAAGGGACAGGAGGCTGGCAGCGACAGAACGCGCAGCGGCAAATGACAGGAGCGCACACCATCGTTGCGTGTACGCGGAGATGCTGGCTGCGCCCCACATCGGAACAGCAGCACCTGCCTGCAGAACTGGGTTGGTGACGGCATGTGGGTTCTAAGAATGGGGCGCTGGAAACGCAGCCCGCAAACAACTGCGACATGCCAAAGACCTCGCGTAAAACTTCTTGGCAGGCGGCCCTTTTGTTTACGGCTTTATTGGGCCGCGCAACGTGTAGGCACAAATTGGGCGTTTTTATGTGCCATGAATGTTTGATGAGGTATGGAATGTTGTCACATTTTTCGCAATTCACAATAGTCTGCCTTTGTCTCACCCATGCGGCGGCACTTTGCTTGCGAAATGCTTTGAAACAACTTGACAACACACACACCACATACACTGAGGAAAATTCACTGGGTATTACAGTGCCGTCAGGGTCAGGAATTGAGACCCCGTTACAGCGCACAGGCATCAATCCAGCTTTGTTCGTAGCAAACCCTGCATGCCCTGTGCAATTCCTGTGGAGGTGCGTTCCGCGGTTTCAAATGGCGCTACCGGTGTCTCGTCCGCATAAACCGCAACGTTCAGCAGGGAGCACCAGGCAGTTGTTTCAAGACCCGTGTTGCTACTGTTGCTGCTCATGGCGTTGCAAAAAAATGTTGGCGACTTTCTTTTCTGTGAGCCTGTAATGGTGTGGCCCGGCTTTAGATGAGCTACGGGGCGGGGCTACTAGTCATCTGCTGAGCGGCCGGCGCAGGGGCTGGCCGGCCACACCCGAAATATTCCGGAATGGCCTGCTGCAAGCAAATGCTGCCTGATGCCCCACCATGCGTGCGCTGGAAGTGGCCTGGGCTTGGGAATCAACATGTGATGTATGGCTGAAATCCAACCTAATCGTGGAATTGGTTTCATTTCCGTTGGTGCGGTTGGGGCCCACATACGTCACAAGCATTGCACATAACCCACGTTCCCTTGCAAACAACGTGGCTGTAATACGCCCACGGAAGCAGCATGTTGTAAACTATTTTTTTGGGTTGATGTGTTTCAACGATCTTCGCCGACAAGGCACGACTCACTCACCCGTCACGCCCCAAATAATTTTCAAACTGGAAAATTTTGGCCTGCGGTCGGCGGAGGCTGGGCGTTGTCAGTACCGGGACTGTTGGGATGAAACGCCCCTTGCATACCGAGAAAACATCCGCCATCAGGCTACTGTGGGGACTCTTGTGCTCATCGCATTTGAAAACCACAGTGCAAGGTTTGACGGAACAGCTTGGCTGTAAGCACGTGTTTTTTTCCTTCGGACTTTTACGCCTGCACGACCTGTACATCTGCCTCTCTGCGGGTGTGCGCTACATTGCGCTACCAGAACTACCCGTACGGTCCTGTATCACAGCCGGCGGGACCTGTAATTGGCCGCGAGGTCGATCCAGCACGCTATCGAGCAGTGGGTCGCCTCCTGACGCGCACGGTTGCGCGACAACCGGCCATTGGCGGCCAAGTGCTGTTCCTGCGGCTGCTTGCTGGGCCGCCACGGGCAGAGCAGACCCGGCCGTCACCCCATTACCACTTTAGAAAGACACGTGCTGCCTCGCAAAAAAAAGCTCACCGCATACCCGGGGTTTGCGCGCGGCGGCCCTCAACGGGTGCTGGTCTTGGGGGCCAAATTTGGAGGCAGATGGAGCGCCGGAGCGCAAAGACTGGCTAAGGACATGGTGCGCTTCCGGCCCATCGCGCACCACCCGCAATCCGAGCCACAGCGTCTTCCAGCTGGGCCCGCGACAGCATGGGGTATGGGATTCCAATGCCCCGGCACGCACATGGCTTGCCGTACTGGGCTTCAAGATTGTCCGTCAAAGGACACCCACCGGGAGACGCTAGATTGCCGACACTGGCCGACGCTGGTAAGGCCAGGAGGAAAAGTAGGAAGAAACGGAGGTGGGGCGTCATGTCGGGGCCGAAAGTGCCTGGCGTGGCTCGGGACCCCATACTCGGTTTGAACCACGCATCTCACTAGCTGAGGCAATTGCCTTTGATTGCGAGTCAGCCAACCAGTTGTGTGATGGCATGACAGTAGTGCTTCATGAAATTGCACACGCTTGTCCAATACCGCCTGATTGCAAACCCAAAATACCGGGGAAAGCACACCGACGCTGCCGTTGATACAAAAAACAGCGGCTGCGAAATTCAAAAGCCGACGTTGAATGTTTTGCGTTTGCACCGGGAATTTTGTCATAAGCAAAACATACTGTAATGCGGGGCGAACGGTCATTTTCGGTTTGCATAACAGCTCCAACGAAGCTCTAGCCGTTTAAAAGCCAACAAAAAGCGTCCATACGTCGCGGATGTCATGGAAAGTGCTCCTTTTCCGGTTCACGTGGGCGAGGAGTCGGCTCTCATTGCCCATGTAACAAAGAGTGTCAAGTACGAGTACAAAGGAAAAGTACGAGTAACGTGGGGAATGGGCCGCCTGGGATGATATGCAAGAACTCAAAGAGCTCATGGCTAAGTCCGAAGAGCTTGTCGCACAAACAACCAACGGTAAGAAACTCTGTGGCGAAGCGCTTGCCGAGAGCAAAGATTCGGACGGTTTCCCGATGACTGACCTGTTTTTTCTTGCAACCGGTCAGGAGAGACGTCGGACCAAACCTAGCCTCCTGCTTCCAGATGCAACAGGCAAATGAAAGAACGGAGAAGATGTCACATTCGTTTTTTCCCAAACAAACAACCGGCGATCAATGAAAGAGATTCACTGCGCACTGGATACTTGAGGACTCTTCCCCGAAACGTTCTCTGGCAGCCGGGCAGCCAGGAAGACCCAGAAGTCCACCACACAACTATGCACGGGGCATAATTGGAGGCAACAGGGTGAATCCAAACAGCCGGGAGAACAGTCCTGGTTTCTGTTGCTACCATGAAACTCGAAAAAAAAACCCACCAAAAAAATAAAAACTCAAATCGGTCAAGTTCACAACACAGGCGCGGCTCCGGAAGGACAGGATCTTGAAGATGCGGCACGGTACACGGCTTTGGTTATAAGACCACCAAAACTCCCCCGCTTTGGTTATAGGGCCCCCCAACAAACCAAAGAATCAAAAGAGGCCGAACCACGGCTTTAGTTTAAGGACCATTAAAACTCTCCTTAGCAAACAGGAATTGAAAAAGGCCGATCCACGGTTTTGGTTTTAGGACCACCAAAACCCCCCAACTACAAAGACAAAGCAAAGGAGGCCCAACCCACGGTCGTTTTTTTTCCACGGCTTGGCTCCACCTTTTTTTTCCAAGGTTTGGCTCGGCCCCCCCTCTCGTTTCCTTTTAACTGCCATCAATTTTGGAATCTTGGATACAAAAAGTGTCCAATGTCACAGGGATCGCGGGGGTCACGGTCGCCATCCTCGTAACTGTCGAGTTTACCCAGAGATTCCAAAAGACCTTAATTAAGAGAAAGGTCCTTAATTAAGGGAAAAAACCTTAAATGATACCTTAAATAGGGTCCTTTGCACGATTTAAAGACTTTTCTTCTTTATTTAAAGTCTAAAGTTCCTAATTAAAGTCTAAAGCCCTTAATATTTAAGGCGTGCTGTGTTAATCAAGGTTGAAAGCCTTAATTAAGAGGTTTTGTATTTTCTTAATCAAAGTCTCTAATTTTGTTTTTAAAGTCCTTAAATAAGGGTTTTTAAAGTCCTTAAATAAGGTTTTTGAATTGCAGTGCATGTTTATAAATTTGTGCATGTAAGAGGGGCCTGTGGACCCCTCCTTAATTAATATGAGCATGTATACTCCAGAATGGAGTCCCAGCCAGTTTTGTTGCATTCTATTTTGCATGCATGTTGAAATGGATCTGCAGGCCCAATCCATTTCTCCTGCAGGATTATAGGCTGAGCAAAGACTCTTTGCAGGTATAGCTGCCATGGCTCGGGCCAAAAACACTGCTAGTGAGGAGGTTTTGACGAAGAGCCTGAACGCCTTGAGCCAAGAGACTTGAGGATGGTGTTGAATTAAGGATTATAAGTTATAAGGGGACAGCAAGGCTCAGAGCAGTAGCTGTCCCGCAATTCTGCTAGATGCAACTTTCACA
The DNA here is from genome assembly GCA_905231905.1 of Symbiodinium pilosum. Classification (NCBI taxonomy): domain Eukaryota; class Dinophyceae; order Suessiales; family Symbiodiniaceae; genus Symbiodinium; species Symbiodinium pilosum. The sequence continues at coordinate 12,475 of CAJNIZ010006506.1, read as the reverse complement.
GCATTTTTCAACAATTGTCCCACATTGGTTGGAGGTTTGCATTGTCTCATTTTACTTTATCTTTAGCATTCTTACATCAGCTTGGCATAACGACTTTACTTCCACATCCATCACATGGCTACGGCATCGGATGTCTCCCAGCCAACGGCGGCGCTTCCAGCGCCGGAGACTGCGCCCACTGAAGCTCCTTCATTGGATGCCCGAGGGGCCATAGCTGCAAAGCAAGAAACAGAAGCTCCCAAGGTAGCAGACAAAGTCATTCTAGGACCTGACCCCTACGTAGAGAAATTTACTGATGGAAAAATTTACGTTACGACTGCAGGCACAAAAGAGCAGATCTCCGAGCCATTATATCAAGTTTTTCTCAAACAGAATCTAAAGAGAGTAGCCTCCTCCACTGTACCTACAGCCCTTGCCTCCCAACCTGATGAAGATGAGGAACCCATTGAATGGGGTGACATGGACCCGTCCTTCTCCAGAATGTTGCAGAGCACTCCATCAATGTTAGCAGCATACAAGGCGCTCCGTACCCCAAAGAAAATGGCAAAATTAGATGCTTCTACAAGCTCCTTCCAACCGAGCACTGACCTCCCTATGCCAGAGGTATCTCCAGAAGTCAAATTCCCAGAAAGCTACGAAGCACAATCCAACATTACCATGAAACCTCGGCCCAGCCCTCTTTGGAATTACTCAACAAAACAATCAGGGAGGAAGTTACCAGAAGGGTAGAAAGATCTGAACTCCAGCAACTTTTAGGATCCTACTCTTTGAGTGCAATGGAGTCTGAACAGCAAAGACGTTCAGTCCTTATTTACAATATCCCACAATTTTCCAATATGTCCACCATCACATCGAATCTTAGCTACCTCCTTGGTGAGGCTGGACTCTCCAACTCAGATGTGCAATCCATAAGCAACCACTTGCATACTTCCTCCTCAGCATTCATGAGAGTAATCTTCTTGCAAGAAAGTAGCAGCCGTCTCTTTCTTCAACAGTTCAAACAAAAGAGGAGGTATTGGCACTCATCTAACCAGGAAGACTCCCAGCTTAAGATTGAAAAGGACATGCCGCTTCAAGAAAGATTGGACCGCATTCCCTTGATGACCATCATGGAAGTTCTCAACAAGACCCCACCTACAGACTCCATTAGGAACCCCTTCTTTGAGACATACCTTAAACCTGAACTTAATTCCCTCCAACTTTGCAGCGCTGACAATGAAACCCTGCTTGCTCAAGTTGCCTACCTGCCAGGCCGCAACATGCAATACCAGTGCCATCTCTATTTGCATAAGGACATTTACACCTTAATGCTAGAGTATTTTCCTAGAGTCTTTGGTGACAAAATCAAGCAGTTCCTTATTTTTGCTCAAGCTTACACTCAGTCATCTAGACATGCTACAACAGCTCTCCGTTACCATTATGGTCAGACCAAGGATCTTTCAAACAGTTCTGCTTCTGAAGCTTGTAGGTTCTTCCCTTACGACATTTTTCCCTTGGAACTGATGCCTCCCTGACAATACAACTGATCGACAATCCTGCCTTTTTAGTTCAGGGATTCACCGGACTCCAGCCACTAATCCAACAGGCGACGCAAGACTTTAGAATGTCGTATTCTGATTCTGATTATGGAGTCAAAGGCAAAAGCCGTAATGAAGGCAAAGGCAAAGACAAACAATCCGCAGGTAAAAAGGGCTCCGCTAAAGGCTGGAAAGGCTCCAACAAAGGTGAAATCTTTGAAAAGCTGGAACAGGAAGGTAAAGGGAACAAAAACTCCAGAGCCAAGCCACACCAACCCTGGAAGCGCCACACGGAAGTCCAAGACTACTCCCAGACATCCAGACCTAGTGCATGGTATACGTCCAAGAACTACGATACGTGGGAAAATGACTCCGGATGGCCGCACCAGTCGAGCTTCTCTAAAAGCCGATCACAGGACAATTCCAAAGAGTGGAGCTCGGAAGCTTCCAAGGGCAAAGGCCAGAATCGACGCCTCTCGGAGATAGACGACAGACACTAATATTTTTCCCTGTGAGGAATGTATGGCTCTAACGGGCACCAATCAATTTTCCTCTGCCCAGAAGTCAATTCAGTTTTTGGTAAAGGAGAGTGTTTGGGTTGTATGTTATTTAGGAACTACCTTTTTCAACTTGCACTCTCAACGTAATCCCCCTCTTTCTCCTTATGTTAGCGCTCTTTACATTGGTTATAAAAGGTCTGTCATTTCCATTCTCAAGAAGTCCTCCTATGAATTACTTGATGCCCTTCGTGATGCTACATATACCAACACCTTTGATAACTTCAGGGATTTCTTTAAAGACTGGTGGGATCAGCTGGTCAACTCTATAAATGAAGATCCACTTTATGAACTTTCCAAGTTCACTGATCTTATTGAATATGAAGTTCCCAAGAAGACCAACTTTATGATGAAGCATCCATACTTTACCCAACTTGGCAACAGTATTAAGTCTTGCAACGTTCAGGAAGTTTCTATGTTGCTCACAATTTGCAATGAAGCCTTTCAGCCTGTCATCGAAAATGCAATTATGGAATATGGCCTTCCTCTTCCTAATGAAGTCCCCTCCCTAGACCTCAAAACCCAAGATGTGCTGGGATTGGTGCTCCTTCCTTGGGACCACATGGTCAGAACAAGCTTTTCTATGGCCCTCGAAACCTTCCACATCACACCCAAATGGGACCCCATCAGTATTGAATCCGTCCTTACAAACCTCCTCCCCTCACAGGATCAATGCTACCTAGACCAATTTGCTTATAGTCTAGTTGAAATAGTCCATAGCCATCAGCACCTTCTAGATTTATTTGCAGGACAGGCACCATTTACCAATGCTCCTTTGAAAAAGCTAGCGTCTGCAGGATCCTATTACTTTGATCATGTTTACACACAGATTGGTACTCTCCTTAAAAGTTCAGACTACCACCAAGCAAAACCTAGTTGCAGCCAACGACTCTCTTGTTGAGATCTGTAATGTGTTTTTCAGTATATCTCACCTGACAGCCCTCTCTATGAGCGCAGTGATATTCTTTTGAATAGGCACTGGAACAATAAAGGTAATAGCATGGAATCATTGGCATTCCTTCTTGCAGAACTTGGTTTTCACCCCATGGTATGGATAATGGCCTGGCTATGTGTCCAACTATCCTACAAGACAAATCCTATTCCTTTCTCAACCCCTATGTCTTGTCCTAACCCAGGAGGATACAGATAGCTGATCTACCTCTTCATCATGGATACTCTCCCGTCCCTTTCCAGAGAAGATTTACCCATGGAAACATTTACGTTATCAAAGGAGCTTTTGAAACTGGCCACACTGGGTCCCATGGACGCAAGCCGCACGGAGGGACAAGTGGCATAAGCTGAGGCAGGTCTGTACGCGCACAATCCAACTCTGGAAATCTGGACATAACCTTTTTTTCAGAGCTGTTACTAACCGCCCTTCTTTTAAGGCTGTTGGATGTTCACTCCGCAATATTAGGTCGTATTAGCTCTGAAACTCTACTTCAGCGCTCAACCTGTGTGTTACCCCTCTTCTCGCGCATTCTCTTCTTTTTTTTGCCCGTCTGGGCTTGGAGCGTGCTTCGAAGTGGACCAGAACGTGGTCAGGAACCCAGTCCAGACTTTAGAGCTTCAGTCTTCAGTTTCCAGCTTGCTGCACTAAGGTCAAAGCTTAGTCAGCAAGAGTCTTCAAAGCTGACCGTACATAGCCATGGCTTCGGACACGTTCTTCAGCGCGGGAAGCAGTTAAAGTCTTCCGAAGGTTTCTAAGCCTTGGATGGAGTCCTGGACCTCGAAACCCTCCCAAGATCCAACCTTAAAAAACTCTCAAGAGCTAAAACAGGCTGACGTGGTCCTGGTAGAGGTGCTTGTCTTAAAGCGTGTTTGTTTTGCTGTGTTACAATTGTCTTATTGTCCGACTAGCAGATGGCAACCGCGCAAGTTGATTGCTGAGAATCAACAAGCTGATTCGCCATAACAGAGAAGTGAATTTTAAGAAGAAGTTCTGAAAAGCGCCATATATCTCTAAATACTTCCAGACACAGGTTACTCAGACTTTTGTTAAAAACTCTGAATCTCAGAAATCTTCCGACAAAGGCTGTCAACAGCAAAGAAAGCACCTCTACTTGCCTTCTATCAGCCACCTGTGAGCCCCGTATGTCTATTGGGTCAAATAGTGCCCGCAAGGATTCCGACATTGCGCATGGCTTTCACACAAGATGCGGTGTTCTTGGCAATTGTAATTCGTGTTGTAATTTTGTTTTTCTTTATGTCTACTTAAAATTAAGAGTGGCGTCTACACTGTACACGGAAACAACGCATGATCAGATACGCACGCGACTCGGCTAACCGGCGGGCCAGCGAAGTTCCAGCTGCCAACATGGTAAAAATTCTAGAAAGTGGGATCGACTTTAATGACGTTCAGTCTGAAAACCCCTAGAGTCTTTCCGGAATTCTCCATAAACCTGGAAAGCATTCTTTGACACTAAGTTTGTCAAAAGTCCAATAGAATGACTGAATTTCTTGCAAATTTCCCGAAGAAGCGGAATTTGTTGGAGCAGCAATATTCCAAAAGAAAATGAGAAAGTTGATTCCGGAGCCAAATCCAAGGATGATAAGCTTGAGAAACAACAAAATTCATTGCGCAAGGCTCTACAGGCTTAAAGCGGCTTACAGGCTCCTGAGTGAAAGGCCTCCGGCAGCCTACAGGCTTCTTAGCGGAAGTCGAAGATCCAAACATTTGTAAAAAAGAATCTTGCTTCCCAGGGAAGAAGTTTCAGCGCGCTGCTTGGGTTGATTTCGAAAAATAGGCCTCGCCAAGGGCGAGCTCATACTGCATCCGCTGAGAAGCAACCAGCTCAGCTTGTTCTGCATCTTCAGCTGGAGAAAACGGGTGAACTGGCCTCCGAATCCGTCAGCCTGCAGGGTGGTTGAATGATCCTTACTGTTGTCACAGGCACCCTAACAGATACCGGTGCTCAAGTTTGCAAGGAATGTGTAAAACACTGCAGCATTGAATCTGGCGAAAGGGACCGCGCTGACCGTAAATCCGTCAGACGGAGTGAGTCTGCTCAGCAAAGCCTTCGCAGGAAAAAATACATGCGCTGTGCAGCCCGAATGGTGCCTGGTCGAGAGTTGTGTTGGAGTACGTGAGATCACAAGAAAAACCTTTTATCGAAGAATAAGTGTGGCGAGACCTTGAATTTTCTCTTGGTCATCATGGGGATTCTGAGAGGCTTGTAGCCCATTAAAGGGGTTGGAAGATTCAGTTTGGGGGCTCAACTTCCTGGATGTCATTGACCTTAGCAAGGGCAGAAGGGGCCACTCCTTTGCAGGCTCATTGGTTGGGGACTGGATTCGTTCGAGACGACTAATTGGCTGAATGCATTGCTGCGGTCTCGACTCGGTGATCAAGTGGCTGGAGGTCTCACATCTCAGAACCTGAAAGCTACCACGATATCGTAGCTGCTCAAAGCTGGATACTCGGACAAGATCTACTTGATCTTAAGACACCCTACAAGGCGAGAGACGAGAATGGTGCACATTCGGCCGAAATGCTCAGACACAGTCCCTTAGAGAGCTTTGCAAGTGCATTCAAGCCATCAAGTGAGGAGTCTTCTTCCCTGATGCAACTCGTACGTCGCGGCATACCGTGAGGTTGAAGAGCATCTGGTTCAGTTTTGGGCAAACCCTGTCAAAGTGTCGAGGTCCCAGATAAGAAGAGTGGTGTTGTTGGCAGTTTTGCAGTCGTATCTGAAAGGTTGAGAGCATGGCCCTCTTCAAGTAGCGTGTCTACTCCAAGTACTGGCTATGCAAGCAGTGTGAAAGCAGAAGACCACTTCGTGACTCTGCGGCAGTGATATGTTGAAAAGCAGCAAGAGCGATGCTCGCAGCGTGCGTGCAAGATCGAGCGTGCACTCCTCCGGGTGCACATAAGGTGGCGGAATATTCGAGTAATTGCAATCGTGAGGTGAGTGCACATAGTGACATCGTGAGATCGTCGAACGTGCACTCCACCCAGGCCGTTATATCTGCAGTGAACTGTGTCTGCCGTGGTGGGTGCGCGTAGTGTTCTGCTACATTGGGCGGGTACTCCACACCGGAGGCACCATATGGAGAAGCCGCCAGATCGTGCATGCCAATCCTTGGGTGCGCAACGCAATTCTGATGTTAATGCTGCAGCAGTGATTGTCGCTGATTCTGGGTTCAGAGTGAGCAGCAACAGTTCGATCAGAACATGCGCATCAGTTGAGTGCATCAATCCGTTAGCCATAGAACACAAGTGGTTATGCACCTGGCCATTCAATAAATCTTTTGAACAAAAGATGCGCCAGCAGACCGAGTGGAGGACTCCAGGACGCGGACACTGGAAAGAAAATACGGGAATGACGGCGAGGGGCAGGAAACAGCGGAAACCCTCTAAAAAACAGTACTTTGGAAAAATGGGCTACGAGGCAGAGTAGAACTCTTCAGAAAACTCAGAAAACGGAAATTTAAGAAAAATGGACTGCAGGTGAAGTGAAAACAAGGCACGGAGTGGAGAAGAAAAAGTGCCAGCAGACGTGGAGGCTTCTCGCTTTCCTTGCAACGCAAACAATTTCTAAGAACCCTCTCTATTTTGTCCTATGTCAGTTGGACACCTCTAGACTAGACATTTTGCTGGGATTCGAATTAGGATCTTGACCTACATTTTCAGCTCTAAAAAAGCTTCTTTTAAAACAAGCGGAATAATGATTTTTCAGTCACCGTATTCTCTTGGAAGACGAACAAAGCATGGTTCGAACAATGATATTTTGAGTAACCGTAGTCTGGGAACACGAACGGAATTTTGGTTGGGACATGGCCTCTGTTACCGTGTTCTTTATAAGTCTTTCCTTTTAAATTCCCAACGGAGACCATGCAAAAGCATCCATGCCTCGAACCATAATTCCGTTTGAGAATGTGAGCAGAGCAGTTATGTTCTAGAAGCATACAGTGGCTGCAGCATCCATACTCATACCAAAATTCTATTCGTTTCAAGAGAATACGGCGACAAGAGCACGCGTGCCCGAAAAAGAAGTTATGATAAAAATCTGATGTTCCCTTTCATTGATACCGTAAAGCAAGCAATGTGAAGATCGCCTCTTCAAGCCTCTGAAGCCACTCTTGAACCCTTCAAGCAGGGAAGTCGTACAGTTGCAATCATGGTAAGGCTGACAGTAATCAGTAAGCAGAAAGGCACAATGGCAATAACGGTAGGTTCCATCAGAAACAATGCTATCTGGCAAGACTCTTTCAAGGTTGACTGCCTGAGTGTTTAACCACAAAACTCTCCGCAAGATGCCAATATTCACAACAACACAAACATCTTTCTCACTCGCTCGCTAAACGTTCCAGTCACTCTTGGCAAAAAAGATCATGTTGCAGAAAACACGTCACACCAGGTTTCATAGAGCTTACAACCCAACAGGCCCTTGAAGCTTAGGCTCTTGTGCCAAACATGTTCTTCCCTTTTGGTTCCTCGGCTCAGTTTGTTGGAGAGCCACCGAAGCTTTAAACGTGGATTAGAAAGAAAGACCTTAAGCTCCACTTGAAGCCCCTTCAAAGCTTAAAAGATCCCTTCAAGCTCCCTCTTTAGAATTCAAGAAGGCCATCTCAACATGCAAGGTAGATTGCTGTGACTGTCTCTGTAGAAGGTCTCGAATCCTGCTGGGAAAGGTAATCAGGAAAATAAATTCCGTAATTGAGAAGCGCGGTCATGACGTTCCTATCATCTTTGCTAACGCCAGCTGAAAGGTGGTAAGGCACATGAATTAGGTACTAGAGAACAGGGTTCCCCACCCCCCATTTCAAATGTTGTAAATGTTAAGGCAACACGTTGGACATGACTAAAGCAACAGAGAAGACGTACTTATTTGGACTTTGCCAGTCCGTCGCGCGCAGACAAGCAACCAAAAAGAGCATAGCTAGGTGGACCCAAGTTTGGACCTCAAAATGGGATCCCAAATCTGGACTCTCAATTGGAGCTACAAACTCTTCTCTAATTGGAAGCCTGTCTTGATAAGAAGAATAGAGAATGCTACGGATAGTGGCTCGGCTGCCGGGTCTAAAAAGTTGAAAATTAAAATTTGCCTCAGACGTTGCATACTCCTAGTCTGCTCTTAAGTTCAGAGACACTCCCTCTTGATCATCCGTGTGTAAGCCTAAGTCTTGTGATCGAGGCCATGAATCTTTCGCCGCTGAACTTCTTATTCTCAGCCGCCTCTGTACTTCAGCTGATTGACATTCAAGGCCAGGAAGGCTCCAGGTTGTGCCTTAGTGCTTACGTTCGTGCCGGAGTTGTTGTGTCTGTGCAACAAGAACAACACGTCGCTCGATGTTCTTGCAAGTACCTGTGCGCTTTCATCCACCATGTTGCGTCTCGACATGTTTTACCTGGATATGCTTGACTTGTGGGTTGAGGATCAGGCTGGTACCCATCTGCTGAGGGACGGGAAAGTTGAGCGGTTAGGTACCTGCGCAACTTCTGTTTCTTTGACCTCCACTTGCGTCACGCTGTCATGTCTTGGGACGGCAGACGTGTGGTGATTGCTGCATACATGCCAACTCTGCACGATCTCACCAGGGTTGGGTTTCGTTCTTAGGGTTTTCCCTAGTCCTGAACCCCCGCCTGCCATCCTGGACCCCAGAAGTCACTCTTTGCAGGCTGCTGAGAGATTGCATCAGACCAGCTTGCTGCGTTGTGCGATTCAAAGATTGAGATCAGTCTGATTGTGAAAAGCTTGAATTGTGACATTGTAAAAATTTCATTAAGGGAGGGCTTGAGGGGGGCTTAAGGGTTTAAGGGGTGGCTTAAAGAGGAGGTTATTATGAAAATCTTACATCTGCGGAACGAAAATGCGCCGCAGTGTCTTCCAGCCATCGGAATGCGCGCAATCAGCAAACAGATACGACAAAGCTCAATCCAATTTTAATCAGAAAGCAATGGTTCTTCTGCCAGTCAATGCCCAATTGCCGTTGGTACTTGTAGTCAATAGAGCGCTGCCTGTCACAAATGATTGATTATGGTAATTGAGCAATTCCGCCCTTGCCAGTGGGCTGTATCGGACGCAAGAGGACAAGACTCCATAACACAGACCCTCCTGCTTCTTCTAAAACCCACGTAGACCCCACATGGACTTGTCACACAATGACTGGGCCACATCTGATGAATAAACCTGCGAGGCGAGGCTGGTCCCGTCACTCTTGGACACAGTGAAGCAAGAAAACCCCAAGAAAGAATTGGATGTCGTGAATTCCAAGATCCTCTTCTTGCGTGACCAAGAGCAAATGCTCCAGTGCCTGGTCAACAGACCGCTGAATCTGCACCATGCCCTGCACCCCGCCGTGCATTAGCAATGGATCTGATTGGGATTGCACGCATGACGTCTCAATGCAATACCATGAGTGGTTGCTCCGCCTAATCACAAGGCCGTCAGCGTCCATCAAGTATTGGAGGCCGATCAGGCGGCGTGGCTTCGATTGGCGGAGAAGTGGTCTGATGGAATCAAGAGAACCGGTGCCGGAGCTTGTCCCATGGACAAGCCGGGGACGATGTGCCCGAGGCATGCGTCTGCGCGCCGAGCCAATTGCCAGAAGAACCACAGCCTTGTGGATCATAAGGCCCCATCACCCGTGCGAACCTTGGATCTGCGGGCATCCCCTTGACAGGCGACCTTGAGTTCTTTTTGACGCGTGCCAAACGCAGGGTTGAAGGGATCCCTCTCAATGAGATGTTTCGGGTAGAGAGATTTGCAGGGTCAGGGAGATTGACTTGTGAGTTGTGAAGAGTAGATTCAGCCACTTACGCAGCAACGATGACCGAACTTAAGAAGGGTTGGCTGCGTGGCCGGTGCCAGAATCTTCTTTGCCAAGCGAGGCAGTAGTTACTCGGAGGTTTGGCATCTGGCAAAACGGCAAGTGCCGGCCGATTGATAATTTCCTGGAATCAGGAGTTAACGCAACAACCAGTGCCTGCGACACAATAACCGTGCACACTGCAGACTGCGTGGCTGCAGGCATGGCCTTCCGCGTGCATGAGCTGCGTAGGAGACAGCTTTCTTCAAATCTTGTCATCAAGTCTTCGGACCTCACCAGGGCTTACAAAAACCTTCCTCTTCATTCCGACGCCGTTTCGGGCCTTCCTGAGCGTTTGGAATCCCACCAAGAATGCACTGAGCTGTTTGGGCAGAGCGTTTTGCCCTTTGGGGCGCGCTCTAGTGTACATGGATTCTGTAGAGTTTCATTGGGTGTTTGGATAGGACTGGTTTTATTTCTGCTCCAGTGGAGCGTCTACTTTGACGATTTCATTGGAGTCGAGACGGAGGCCCTCTCGAAGATCTGTGACTTGTGCGTGGAGGGACTGTTCGCAATCCTTGGTTGGGAGACAGCTGAGGACAAGGACACCAGTTTTGGGTCCGTAGTCAAGGTTTTGGGAGATTAGGATTGATTTAGGGGAAGCGAGATTCGGCAGCTTTTTTCACGAACACGGATTCCCGCAAAGATGAACTCACTGTGCCATCGCCGGAATTCTTGAACGAGGTTTTCTCAGTCGGAAAGATGGAGAACGCCTCAGGGGAAAATTGCAGTTCGCCGAGAACCAGATCTCCGGAAAACAAGCTGGACTTGCTTATAAAGCCCTTTCATCACACGTGGCACGAGGTGGGAGGCTCCTTGAGCGACCGTTTGAGCGAGTCATTGCATATCCTCAAAGACCGTGTGCTGACTGCACCTCCGCGTCTTGTGACCGACAGGTCAATGCACACTTTTCACTTGTGTGTGGATGCGTCACATGAAGTCAGTGGTTCGGGCGTAGGAGGTATCCTCACCACATCCTGTGGCGTCCGAATCGGATACTTCAGCGAAGTTCTTGATGATGAAACACTTGCCATCTTGAATCAGCATGGAAGCAAGAGCCCCATTTACGAACTTGAGTGCTTCTCGATCCTGATTGGGTTATCTTTGTGGATGCGCTTTTTCAGAGAGTGCCAGGTGATCGTATTCGGGGACAATGAGGGGTCCATACATAGCATGATCAGCGGGAGCAGCGATAACCCGTGTGGCTGCCAGCTGATCTCTTCGGTTCATAGGCTAACCGATAGCGAGGGCATTAATCCATGGTTTGAACGGGTAAACACCGCCAGCAATCCTGCAGACGCGCCATCACGTGGCGTTCACGATCCTTCTTGGGGAGCACGCGTTAGGGCAGATTGCGAAGGTCTCGCATCAGCGGCGTTAGGGTGCCTGGGGGTTGGAGCGCCACTGACCGAGACTACGGCAGGGCTGTGATGGTTCGTGCATTCCGTAAGCGGGTGCGCCACATGAGTGTGGGTCCCACAATGGTGGGCCCATTGCAATGAATTCCCCATGCGCTCTGATACCGCTAGATGAAAAAAGACAGACGCGCGTAGCTGCTCTCCTGTGATTGCAATTGACTGGATATTATAGAATATCCAATTTGATATTATAGTTGATAAATGTTCCGAAGTGAAACTTCGATATCATGATTGATGGAGTTTGTGATTCCCATGAATTATATTGACTCCGATTGGGTATATCAAACATCCTCTCTATGGAAAATGCTTGGTTGTGCTGATAGCAAATAAAGCAAGGAGTCCCTCGCATGGCTCCTGTCCTGCGTGCAGTCTACTCCCACGAAGCCTTTGTCAGACCCCCATCTCCTCCATTGCCTTTCCGCAGCCGACGCAATGGCAGAAGGGGACACGGTGGGAATAGGGGGCTGGCTCTGCGCAAAAGACGGGCTACGCTCGGAACCAGGGTATGGTCCATGTCCCACGTGCGTGAGGTCTGGCCTCAGCTTCACAAAGACGCACAGAAGTACATAGCCTGCTTCGAGACCCTCGCGCAGTTAGCCTTGCTCCGACAAATACCTCACCAGGGGCGAAGACAGGGCTCCATCCAAG
>CAJNIZ010006505.1:4313-16663 GCA_905231905.1 Symbiodinium pilosum | reverse complement strand
AATCATGACAAAATGCCGTTACGAGAGAAAATCAACGTGGGCAATGGCCGAGGCCAAGCAACCAATCCTAAGAGAGGAAGTAGGCCCTTCAGCGGTCCACAATGTGGCCGTGGGTTAGCTCTGTAACAGAGCGCGTAACTGCCAACAGACCCGAAGGGAGTGTACCAGCTTTGCGGGTATGGTGTTATACGCCTGGCAACAGGCTTATAATATGTGAGAAAACAGACTGGTAGAGATGCTACTGAAAGGGTTGAGACTTGTGAAAGTTTGGGTCAAAATTTGTAGGAGTGTGAGATTGGCGTTTGGGGACGTGTAGCATTGCTCAGGCAAGATGAAGGAGGAGATGTTGAGCGACACCACCATGGACAGCCAAGACAAGGTTGCAGTTTTCATGCAGCAGATGATTCCTCATCACGCCAACGCCGTGAACATGGCGAAGATCGTGTTAGCGCACGTAGATGCGGCGAGCATTGACTCCCGGCTCTTCCAATTTCGATTAGTCTTGTAGGCTAAATATGTCCTTTCTCAATTTCTCTCCCTCCCTCCTCTTCGTTTACCTCGGGTCAGCTCATTCCGAAGCTTTCCTTCAGAAGCTCCGAGCAGAGGATGCGGCTATCGAGGAAGGCGGCCTTACAGACATGCTCAACGACATCATCAACACGCAGAACTACCAAATTCACGTGTTCCGGAACCATCTTGGCAGCATCCTGCCTTAAAGATCAGCATCACTGTTGTGTGTAGCTTGGGCAATTCCCAGTTTCAGCGGCACCGTTTAGATGAAACCCGTCTAGACACCTGCAAATCAGCCCCAAAAGGCAGCGGAATCTCCACATCGGAGCCTTCGGAGTCCAGCACCGCGCCTCCCTTTGACACAAGTGGGCAGCAAAGATGCCAAATATTGTCCACGATTTTGTTTGTGGTCTTGCAGGCCATGTTTCGTTGAACATGTAAATGCTTGGAGCCAATGACTCAAAGCGTGAACATTTCGCGCCAAAAGCGCGCGAGTGTACCGTAGGCTAAAGCTCTTAGGCAGAGGTAGCATGGTAATTCACTTCTTGGTTTTGCCTGTCACGTTTGCAGGATGTATAGCACCGTTTTTTGTTATGTTGTTTCCTGTCGTGCTGTTGCATCCTGCAAAGCGGCAAAGTTTGACAGCCATCGACGTGGCTGTGTGCTTTATGACTCAGATTTGTAACTATCAAAGATGCACTGCAGGCACCTTAGCTTGCAGCCTCTGGCGCAACTTTGATATCACTGCCTTTCAAGTCCCCATGTTGGATTTGTTAAAGTTGTAATGGGATGAGATGTTGGAGTCAAGTTGGAGTGAGCGAGAAAACTGCATTTTTGTGTGCCGCCGGGTTGCGAGCAGCTTTGACTGAGCATTAAAGGGTTTAGAAAGGACAGGGTAGTGTTTGTAGCTTAATGCCCAAGTACGCAATAACTAGGTTGGCGGGATTTGGGTGCTGTGCTATAGGCTATAATCCAGTTTTTGGGGAAGCGTATATTGAAGGCTTCTGAAGTTTGCTGAGCCCCCTGGATTTTCTTCAAAAGGAAAGAAGGGTAAGTCGCTGCTTCTGGCTGTCTCTGCCATAGATGGATTGAACCAAACATTGTCTGTGAGGCCGCTCTCCAACCAGCAGTGGTCCCTTCTGTTCCGGATCAAGCCCAAGCTGTGGCTGCTTCAGAGATTTTTCGAATTTAGAAGAAACCATGTGCCAAAATTGCAGTCCATAGAGCCTAGCTGATCATGCAAAGCAGCGCATCATTGTCGCTTTGTGTGCAAGTGTTGCTGCTGCGTCTAGAACAGCTACCAAAGTCATGCTCGTGCCTGCGATTTTAAGTCAGACTCATACTTATGGAGGCGAGACATGGTGAAATCCAGTCCACATGCTTCATCATTGCTTGGATGATGGAGCCAAATTCTGCGAACTCCCCCTTCGATGGTGAGGCCATGCTCAACCCAAGATAGAAAGCCAAGTCTCTTTGTGTCTATGTGAGCCAGAATCTAAACTCCTTCAAGGGGTTTTCTAAAGGGTGCTACCTTAGGGGATATTAAGGGGGATGCTGGAGTTTAGACTATGGCTCATGTGCCCTCTTCTGCTCGGAAACCCTGCAATCAGAAGGAGTCTAGAATGCATATGAGCTGTTGTCTAAACTCCTTGAAGGGGAGTTATGCAGGGGACTATAAAGGGTTCCCATTATAGTGCTGTTTAAGGGGGATACTAGGAGTTTAGACTATGTTTCATATGAAAATGTGGCTGAAGCAGCGCTGCCCTGGAACCTCAGACACGCACTTGATCTTGACGCTATGCAGCTGTGCTACAAATTCCGCCTTGGCTCGCAGCTCGTCGAAGAACAGTGTTCCAAGGGCGCAGACTCGTAAATATAAATGTGTATATATATATATGTGTGTGTGTGTGTATGCGTGTATGTATATACAAATACACGTGTATATATATATATATATATATTTGTTTATGTGATATGTAAAAGCCTTAGTCCAATGTCCCATGGCAAGCGGATGCATGGGGAGTTGGACTAAAGCGTACTTCTTGGTTTCGTGCAGGCAGCTCTGCAAATATGAGCTCCTGATGCAGCTCAAGCATAGTAGTTTCCACTCTATTTTCCATTATCCCTATATAGCTAACCCCAATATACTATAGAAGTTTCCATTTCATTTTCCACTATATGACCCCAATGTAACCCGTGCATCCCTATGTAGCTTGTTCAGGCCATCCTTCGCCTGAGCCATGGTCTCTCCGTGGCATCTAGACTCCACAGATGTGGAGGAATCCCTCTTAGCGCGCGCCTGCCGCCGGCGCGACCTCTTTCAGGCTTTGCGACAGTCCGACAAGAATGGCATAAACCTTTTAGAGTCTATACTTTGCACGCTGCATGCTTGCCCTGAGGCCTGCGGAGGCCTAAACGCTCCAGCCGATGTTGCAATGACTCCTAGATTTACAGACCAACACTAGCTTCATACCGCCGGCCTAAGGGGAGGTCTATTGTCAAAGAAGTGCCAGAGTGCCTGAAGCCCAGCTTTAATAAACTCAAAACCAGATACCTCGATCATCTCTAAACGATCCTCTCACCGTCCCCACTTGTAGATTTCTACATCTTTGCTCTGGCGCCCTACTCCGAATCCTAAGCCACGAGCTGTTGGAAAGGTACAGGCGCTCCTCCGTGACAAGGCGGACCCAAACCGCGCAGATTCCGCCGGCGAGACGCCTCTGCTTCAGGCTTCCTGCACAGTGGGCTCTTGAGGGATGAAGTAAGAATAGGAGACCAAGAAAGCATGCATACATACATGCGTACGTACATACGTACGTATGTATGTCCATGCAGACATACGACATACACGTCCCAAATGGTGGCTTCCTTTCTATATGTGTATATATAGACATATATATATATTGGAAGTTACGGGGTTCTCTCGGGTTATGTGGCACAGGAGAAGATGGTGCTTGCAAGCCCTCATTCCATCAGCAAATGGAGTTATTTTGAGGCCTGAACCCTAAAACCTAAACCCCCCCAAAAAAACTCCTTCCTTCGCGGTTGCAGGCAGCGGCACAGGGCGACCTTGATGTCAGGGCCCAAGGGGGGTTCTGCAGCTTTCCCTTTTTGCGCGTCCCAGAAAATTGCTTGTTGGTAGATGGGTTGAGGAAGAAGGGAGTTATGAGGCCCTGCTGATTCATGGCTCACATCTGCCTACAAGCTTTCATCACAAGCCCTGCGAGGAAACGTCGGATGCCCACTTCGATCATGTTACGTAGAGAATTATGCAAGGGTTGTATACAGGAAATATGTAGGGTTTACCGGGGTTGTATAGCGCTTATGCAGGGGGATTCTACAGGCAAGTGGCATTCCCCCAGGGCCATCATGAGAACGTCTTACAAAACAAGGCATGCCCCTTAACCCTAAACCCCAAACTGGGTTGCTGTTAAGGAACTTAGCTTAAGTTACCATAATGGGTATGTATGTATATCTATATATATTAATATGTATAAGTAACTAGTTGTTCCCAATAAGTAACTTAGATTCAGTTCCTGAAACCCCTATATTCCCGCAGGTTCCATTTTATTTTCCATGTTCGTATCCATTTGACTCTCCATTTCAGGGGGATTATACCCTAAACCCTCAACCCTAAACACCACCCCCAAAGAAAACTGACTTCTGGCTCCCAACCGAAGACTGTCTCTGTGCTCTGCTATGGACCTTACAATCTTTTCTAGAGGTCGATTTAGAAATTAGGATTTAGGGAGCCAGTGGAGCAAATAGTGGGAGTGCTCATCTTATCCTAAGTTACGGTTGTGTAGGTTCCAAAGCAAGTTGCCAGGCCGCATGCTGTAGAGCCCTCACCCAGTAGCAGTTTATACTAGGGGTAGTACTGAGGTCTGCATATGGCTACATTATTTTTAGTATTGGTCTCCAACTCTTAGCACGTTAACTGGATAACCATATAATGGTTATATGAAGACATATGACCCTGTGTCATCCCTATATAACCCCTGTAAAATCCGCTATATAACCCCTTTATAATCCTCTATATAACCCCTTATCTAGTCCTCGAGATTTCCATATATTGGCCCCTAAATTCCCCTTTTTGTAATCCCCTATATTACCCTTACATGATCTTTGTATAGCCCATGTCTATCAGCATAAGATCAGGTTGCATATATAATTTGCTATATAAGCCCTACATAACGCCTGGAAAGTCCCTATACAATACCTATATTCCCTAAACCTTAAACCTTAAACTATAACCCATCGAATCTATACATCCCCTGTATTCCCCTTATATAATCCCCTACATTACCCTTATTAATGATCTTCGTATAGGCCCATAACACCAGGTCGTGTCATTGCTTCTTGGGCACGGCGCTGAGCCCTCAAGGCGAGCGCCGCCCACTGTGTGCCGTGAGGCAGACGGCCAGCTTGGGTCTCAGCTCAGCTTAACATGTTGGTATAGTTTAGGGTCATATTAGGGTTATATTGGGGTTATACTAGGGTTATATTGGGGTTATGTTAGGGTCTAGGGTTTAGGGTTCAGGGTTTAGGGTTTAGGGTGTGGGTTAGTATATGTGAGGATCTCAGATCTCCCTTGATTCCGAAGAATGCAGGTCCCTTTAGTGGAGCTCCTATTACAATGCAGGTACGAATCAAATGGAAAAGAACATGGAAATGACGTGAAAACTTGGAGATAAGGGGCCCTTCTTCAGAATAAGGATTGTACTTGTAGTATATTGGGGGAATATCCCGATATACACCTTTTAAGGGACCTAGGGTTTCCATTTCATTTTCCATTTTCTTGTCCCTTTGATTCTCGATTATAGGGACTATATGGTTGGGTTACACAGGGGCTCCCTGTTAAAGGCAAACTTCGCTGCAAAGTTGAATAATCTCGGTGTTTCACAGTAACTTTTGTTCACAGGTTTTCTGGGTTGCTGTTCAGGAACTTAATCTAAGTTACTGTATTGTGGAAACCCTATTACTGTAATTACAATATATACCCATTATGGTAACTTAATTTAAGCTCCTCAACAGCAATCCAGTTTTTGGGATGCTTGGGTTCTGACAGAGTCCCCGAACTGAGGAAGCATTGATGAGGAGGCCAATGTTAGATTTCTGCCGCAGATTTGGGGTTAACAGAAAACTGAAAGCGGCATTGACTTGACTTGACAGTTCTTCCCAATCTTACTTAGTTCTGCCCAACGGCAATTGCCGATCAGGTGTAATTGAGGGCTTCAAAGTTCGGATGAGTTGTCACGTCTTGCGTTTCAACTTCTGACATTTGGGCCTAGGCATTTGGGCTTATCTAGTTTGGGCACGGTGGCTCAGAGGTTCAGAGGTTGGTTGGCTTTAGGGTTTCGGGTTTAGGGTTACAACGATCATGAGGCGGAGTTGTAGACCGTCAGCAAGACATGCGGCGAAAGGTTTTTCATGCATGCTTGCCAAACAGCAGATAGCCAGCAACAACCTCCAGACTATCTTGCTGGCTGTCAGTAAGAAATAGGGGAATCTACTATGTATGTATCACACAGGGATTGTGTTCCCATATTCCCTACTAACCACCACCTACTAACAACCAGAAAAGCAAAGCTAAGGTTGAGCCCTCCGGTGCGGAAGCTCTTCGAGCTCTTTACGCGCAAAGGCAGAGGGTCTAGACAAGGGCATTGGCATCCGTCAAATCAGCGGCTTGAAATTTCCATGGGAAGTCTATGCCATAAGCTGTCCAGCCCTGTTGTGTGCACATTGGAGTAGATATGCAACATCTGCGCCAAGACATTTCTATCAATCAAAGTGAGCGTGCTCAGCCTGCGTATATTTGCATATACACTTGAACTCGTGATCCATTAATAATCAAGCCCTAAACCCTATAAACTCTAAACCTTCTAAGCCCAAAATCCTATTACACTTAGCCCTGAACCCTGTAGGCCTCAGCCCTAAGCCCTAAACTAAAAACCTAAACCCCAAACCCGAAACCCCAAACCGCGTTTATGCGAGGCCTCGCCTTGGATCAGCGGGAGAAGATCTTAGAATCTATGCCGCTGCCATTGGATCCTGGGGCGGCTGCGCAGGCCGCCGAAGCTTGTTGAAGTAATAGTAATAGTAAGAATAATAGTAACAGTAATAGTAATAGTAACAGTAAAAGTAATAGTAATATAGGGTTTAGTCTCAGGTTTTAGCGTTTAGGGTTTGGGGTTAAGGGTTTGGGACTTAAGCTTTGGGGTTTAGGTTTTTTGGGGTTTGGGGTTTAGTCTCAGGTTTTAGCGTTTGAGGTATCCGGGTCTCGGTTCCAGGTTCTAGTCCTCTCTGCAGGCTCCCAGCCGACTATTGGGATTCCGTTTTAACACACTTACTGACACCAGAAATGCTGCAAGAGGATTGCCTGAGCAGAATCATGCAATCAATTCTATACAACCACACCTTAAAGACTGCAGAATTCCACACAGGAACGGCAAATGCTGTTCAAGACGCAAAGCCGTTATCAAAGACAGAAGGCCTGCACCCAAATTCAGAGAAAACAACCTTTTACAGCCTGTCAACCCCTCGCGCCGGCCTTCCGTGAGCAGCATAGAGGCTTGGGGATGAAAAAGGGCCCTCAGTCATAGTGGGTTTAGAATTTTAGAATTTAGGGTTAAGGCTTTAAGGGCTTAGGGTTGAGAGGCTTAGCATTTGAGGTTTGCGGTTTAGGGTTAAGCATTTAGTGTCTAGGCGAGCACCACTGCGCGTTCTTGATTTTCCTGTACCCCTTCATGCCTCACTGACTTGAAGCGTACTCTCATGAGGGAGCGAGTGTACCACAAGAACATACTGCATGCTCATCATGAACTCCCCTAAGCCCCATGGACTCCACGATAATTCCAAACCCTTAACCCTACACCCTATGAGATCCCAAAACCAGCAGGTGCGGAACCGGCTGGGCATCGGCGGCCTACGGCACCGCAATGCCACGGCGGTCGTGGCGCCGCGGCGGAGGGAGCGCGAGGCAACAGCGGATCATGAGGCTGCGGGGGGGCTTTCAGATTGTGACAGGGTACAGCTATACGTGAAGGATTTGGGGTGTAAGGTCTAGGGCCTAGGGTAGCATGCCCATCTCTTGAGATCCTTCGAAAGTAGGACCTAGTGCTCAGAAGGGAGCTCCCCTGAACCTGCATGCCTGCAGGACGTGAGGATGATGCCGCATAGGCTTTGGATAAGAAAGTCACCGTACAACTGGGACATTCCAGGGCAGTGAACCCACTGCTGGCACAGAAACACGCGCACTGCCACAATGCTTGGCGTCGAAGTATGCTATGGGGACCCTCGCTCTCAGGTTCTCGCCGGCTGTGAGGGTCATAATTCTTCGAAGTCATTATACATTGGGGATACAGCCTTATGGCAAGTGATCTGGAGGTCACGATCTTGGTGTCAGAGCCCCTTCGTCCCGTGCTGGTTCTCAACCCGCTCTGGGAGAAGCCGACCGCCACAGCCACTGAGATTCAAGGATTCTGGGGTTGCGAGTTTAAGAGGTTTCTGGCGACTGCTGTATATGGGGATATAAAATGCAGCATTGCTTCGTGTGTTGTGCGTTAGGATTTTTAACCCGAAAACATAGAACCTAAACCATATACAACCTAAACCCCTGAACCCTAAACCCTTAAGCTAAAAAAGGTCTTAAACGCTAAACCCTGAACCTCTCTTTCTATGGAAGTGTAAATATTAACGAGTTTGTGGGTGAAGGTCTTAATGGGCAAGGCCTTAATAAGCAAGGTCTTAATGGGTAAGGAGGGCTTAGAGTTCAGGGTTCAAGGGTTCAGGGCTTAGAGAGTTTAGGGTTCAAGGGTTCCAGGCGTAGAGTTTAGGGTTCAAGGGTTCAGGGCTTAGAGTTTGGAGTTTAAGGGTTCAGGGCTTGGAGTTTAGGGTTCCAGGCGTAGAGTTTAGGGTTCAAGGGTTCAGGGCTTAGAGTTTGGAGTTTAAGGGTTCAGGGCTTGGAGTTTATAGGGTTCCAGGCTTAGGGTTTAGGGTTGAAGGGTTCCGGGCTTAGAGTTTACGGTTCAGGGCTTGGAGTCTAGGCTTCACGGTGCGTAACCGTGTGCGCGCGCTGGGTGCGCCTTTTCTTTAGATTCAGGGGGCGCGCACACCATCATGCGCTAGCGTAGCTCTATCATCCCGCCCCAACCACCCAAACCATTCTCAATCAGGGTTCAGGGCTTAGAGTTTAGGGTTCAAGGCCCAAAGTCCAGAGCTCAAGGGCTCAGGGCGTAGAGTTCTTTTAATTAGGGTTCAGGGCTTAGAGTTTAGGGTTCAGGCCGTGGAATTTAGGGTTCAGGCCGTAGATTTTAGGGTTCAGGATGTAGAGTTTGGGGTACAGGTTTCAAAAGATGTGGGACCCAATGGGCGGGTGGGTATATGACCATTGTTTGATAACGCTGCTTAAGAGATGATGCTTTGACTTGAGATGCTGAACCCTACGCCCTAAACCCTAAAACCCTAAACCTGCAACCGAGCTCCGAGGTGGTCTTGCTGCATGGCCTCCTTCAGTCAGGGCCCATGCTGGAACGGCTGGCCAGGGGCCTCTCCAAAGGTCCGGGACCCAGACTCACCTAAACAAGGGTTTTAGGGTTTTAGGTGTAGGGCTTTTAGGGTTTTAGGGTTTAGGGTTTAAGGTGTTTTAATTTTAGGGGTTTTAGGGCTTCGGGGCCAAATAAGTGCCTTCATGAGGGAATAGGGTTTAGTTGTTTAGGGTTTAGGGGTTTGGGGGATTACCCAAATAAGCTGGGGTTGCTGTCAAGGACCTTGAATTAAGTAAGTTACGATATTATGGGTTATCGTGAATGGAAGGGTTTTCTGGATTGAAAGGACTTAATTTAAGTTTCTCAACAGCAACCCAGAGTAGGTGCCAATAATAGGGAGTCAAATGGAACATAACTTGGAAGATGAAATGGACAAAATGGCAGGAATTATGGGGATCATCATGACTAATTGCCTCTGACCAGTTCTAGTCTGCAATAGCCCCCCCTTCTGAAACAGGATGGGGCTCCATGTATAAATGGTTGAAGGTTGTCTCCATAGGCATAAAACCATATATGCCCCTACATGCACATGTTCATATCTAGATACATGCTTATACACGTGCATATGCGTCTTAGGTATACTTCTTCATGTAGGCCTAAGCTTTTGCTGGAGGCCTCCCTTTCGCTCGCTTCGTGGCTCCGACGGCGCCATCAATGCAGCTTGGCTGGGCAAACCCCTGGTCAAGGCAGTTTTATGAAGGCGTTGTACAGGTTTTGGAAGCATTTCGGGTAAAACGTTGGGTTGATGATGTAGACTTTTTTCCAAGCGTGACGCAGAAGCCTTCTTGTTTTAAGGTCGGGGATTTGGAAGTACTGCGCGGCACCAAAGCCGCTGCGTGTCATGTCCTTGCGCTAACGCAGGCAGCACGCAACAGCGGCACGGTGGTTTGGACCGGTCAGGAGGAATTGCGAAATCTGGTGCCTTCCGGTGCCACGCCAAAAAGCGGCATCGTACGAAAAAAAAACGTAGGATTAAATGCAAGGACCAACAAGTTGCTACTTGCTGCACTGCTGAGATGCGTTGGATGAACAGTTTGTAGCTTTGGTAAATTAAAACTCAAGTTTTGATGCAATATTGAAACGTGGAAGACAACTACCTGGATAAAAGACAACTTACCCATGTCTTCCCCCGTGCTTTAGGTTAGGCACTGTGGGGTTTGCGTCATGGCTACACTTCCTTGGGCATCTGATCTCTGCTAGGTTATATTTGGGGTGTATAAGGACAATGGAAAAGAAAATGGAATCTACTGTTTTATAATAATGGGAAAGGAAATGGAACCTACCATATTATAATAATGGAAAAGAAAAACCTCAACCCTAAACGCTACATAATAGTTTTCTGAGTCTGAGGTCTTCGCTGTTTGGCTACGGACCTGCTTGGTTTGATACCACGAAGCCTTCCGAAGGCATGCTGCGGGAAAGTGGCGAAGTTCAATAGCTTAGATAGGGATAATGGAAAAGAAAATGGAAACTACCATATTATATAGGGGATATAAACGGTGTATATAGGGGTTATGTAGGGATGATGAAAAGAAAATGGTAAGTCTCAGTAGCGCTACGCAAAGTCGACCCGAGAAGCAGGGAGTAGCAGCCAGCTGTCACAGGATACATGATGGTATGCCTGTTTGACAACCAGAACATCCAGAGCAATACTTCCAAAGCCAGCTGGAATGACAATCGCTGCGGCATTGGTCGCAGCAACAGTCCCGGCAGTAGCAGTTGTTGGGGGGCAAGACTATAGTCCCCCTTAAGTAGATAGAATATGGGGTATATGGGGATCTTATTGTAATATACCCAAAGCCATCTTCTATCTACTTAAGGGGGACTATAACCCCTATAAATAACCTACTATAATATAGTAGATTCCATTTTCTTTTCCATTATTCCCTAAAAAACCCAATAATATACCCCATATTCCATTTACTTCAGGGGGACTATAGCAAGAGGAGTAGGTGAAACAGGAGTGGTAGCAACAGTAATGTGTAATGCTTCCTTCTATCCAACCCTATGAGTTTAGAAATCCTTTCCATTATCCTTGTATAAACCTTATATAATCCCTGTATAACCCAATATAGCCCCTATATAACCCCTTTTAATATAGTAGTTTTTATTTTCTGTCCATTATCCCTATAGAATTTCCCTGCTTGCAATGCTTGGTCAGGTCGACTGCCAGAACACTTGGAGGCTGCCCAGGGACTTCCAACCGGTCCATGTAGCTACATTTCAGGGGATATATGAGGATACGTAGGGGTTGTCTGGGGTCATATTATAGGAAAAACAGGGTTCGTAAGAAAGGTTTGTGTTTCGCGGTTTAGGGTTCAGGGTATTAATACCTGAACGGAGGAGAATCAGATGGAAAAGACGATGGACTAGGATAATGTAGGGCCTATAGTATATTCCAACAGAGCTCCGACATAAGTACTTTAGGGTCCAAGTATATACCATATAGCTACATGGACTCTTTGGGACTGGGCATTTCACCAAATTACTCCGGATCAAAATGGGCGGGATGGGATGAAAGGTGGGGGTTTGGATAGGGTAGGGCAGTTTGGAATTTTTAGGCCAGAAGTTGATCCCTAATACGAGTCTGGTTCTTCCCAACCTCGAGATTCTTCTGGGTATTGCTGTTTAAAGATCCCGCATGACCTTGCACTGCTCTAGTACTCTAATTTTCAAGGCTTGGGGTACTAAACCCTAAATCCTAAGTCCTGCAGGAATTTCCGTATCCACCATAGGACTGCTCACTGTGAGCAAGCTAGAGTCTTTGGGCGGTCCAGCCTGTTGCTGCTGCGACCATTGCAATTCGGTTTAGGGTTTAGGGTCTAGCGTTCCCATGGCTCCTGTTATTCCTTGGCATGCGAATTCGCTCCTTCAAATCGCTATCGTCATGTGTTTCTTTTAGTGTAATCCTCAGCTGTTTACAAGAGGGCTGTCTCGGGTAGCGCATTTGGGCATGCGTTACAGTCAGGCCTGAAACCTTGTTTTGCAGATGGTGTGTAGGGTTTGGCCAGACTACAGGCTTTTGGAGCCTAGTTCCTACACCCCAAGAAGCACTTTCCATCTTATTTTCCCAAGTCCCTATATAACCCCATATTATCCCTGTACTGTAAAACAACATTCTACCCTCTCACCTATGTTCGATCTACTTACGGAGATCCGCATGGGGTTGGGGAATCATTTTGGAGTCGGGCCTTGCCTTGGTGCATCCCAGACCCCTGGGAGGATCTAGAAAGTAGATCCCCCTTAAGGGTTCCTAGGAATTACCCAATAGTAGTATAGGGTACCCTAATGGGG
>CAJNIZ010006504.1:6450-17613 GCA_905231905.1 Symbiodinium pilosum | reverse complement strand
CCTTAAGTAGATAGAACATGGCGTTGGGTATGGTATAGTAAGATCCCCGTATACCCCATATTCTATCTACTTAAGGGGGACTATAACTCCAGTTCGAGGTTTAGAGGATGAAGGTGGAGGTGGGGGGGGTACCACGTATGATCACGTATACATACGCATAGATACGGCTAGATACAGGGCTTAGGGTCTAGGATTTAATGTATCCGAATATGTTTCGGCTTCGACTTTGGTTTGACGGTCCTGCATGTTTTTAAGCTGACTGTCCATAAGGCAGAAACCAAAATAAGGCGACCACGGCCCAAGGACCTGGGTCGGTAGGCGGCGTTGTAGGCTTATACTGTTGATGGGGGAAATTTGCACCACCTTAAGTCCCTAAAGTCCTAGGAATTATAGTAGTCTAGGGCCCCCAGGTGGTACAAGAATTCATCCATCAACAGTAGTTAGAGGATCTTGGTAAATCCAAGCTCAACAAATAGGACACGATGACTGTGAGATGACGATAATGGGGTCCTTTATTACTATGTTACTACATAGCTTGGGGTTACCAAAGACCCTTATCACCTATAACAACCCTTCTATAATTAGAACCCTGAATCAGAATCCTTGCGTAATCCGCCATAATGGTGCCCATATTCCCTTCGGAATTACCTGAGCCCTTCCATTAACCCCGAGGTGCTAGTTCAGAGTTCTTGGAGGTTTGGGGAGACTGAGTAAATAGGTCAGTCATAAGAGCCAGCGGGCCGTCAAGCAATCCCTTGTTCCAAAACCACCCCAAAACACTGTCACTGGTTGGGGTTTAGGGTTTAGGGATCAGGGTAATACTACCCTAAACCCTAAACCTTCAACCCTAAACCCTACCCCCAGGGCGGTTGCGAGGAAACCAATGAAGTAAGGGTTAGGGAAATGTAAGATTCAACATCTCCAGCCATAGAGGTAAACTGAGTTTCGGGTTAGCAACAGCCCCTCCCCCTCCACGCAAACACCAGCAGTCCAGGACTGTTGCCGAAAACGTTCTAAGTCGTTCAATTCTAAGCATAAGTGACAAAGGCGGGCCAAGGGCAGAGAATGCGCTCAAAATCAGGATATGAGCTACGGTCTACATCTCCTACATAATTTGATAGGTCTAAGGTTTCGGGTTTAGGGAATATGTCCTACATAATTTAATGGACATGGGTTCCTTGTCATGCACCATATAAAGGACTATACTAAACTAAAAAAGGGTCCCGATGTCCACTTTTCAGGTACGTTAATGAGGCTAATATGAGGCTAATATGATATATTGACACTGGCTCATGAGGGCGGATCTGTGAAGCCCGTTCAGGGGGTCCAGGCTTAACAGGGTTTAGGGTTCAGGGCTTAGTCCAAGCACAAAAGCTGTCCTGTAACCCACAAACCCTATATCCTGAAATCCTGAATCTTCAACCACAAAGACTTAACTTTACTCAATATCTGAACCTCAAGCCTATGCCAGCAAGCCATCGTTCAGCCCTAAAGTATAACACAGGCCATATAGATCGCAGCTTTGGATGTTATCTGCTGAAGCCTCCAGACAACTAAGGCTTAAAGCTTGAACCCCTGAACTCTAACGGTGAAACATGGGCCCCTAGTATGGACCATTACCCCTGGGATCCTCATATACCTACTATATACCCCATATGTACCCCTTAAGGGTCCCTAGAATCCCCCAGAAAAGCCTAAGGGCTCATGTCAGAAACCCACACTTCGAACCTTAGACCCTAAACCCTAAAGTTGAAACTCCAAACCCTAAACCCGAAACCCTAAGCCCTAAACCCTGTTTAAACCGATTCAGCTGGGCATCTTTCGACTGAACAGAGTAGTGCTCTTGCAACTTGGACCCCTGACCAAAAGCTTCAGGTTTAGAAATTGGGGATTAAGGTTTAGGGATTAGGGTTTAGGGTTCAGCGCTGAAAAAACTACCTACTTATACATGGGATAACCTTAGCAGTCCAGTCAGGGGGTCTGCAAGCAAGGTTATACATAAGCCCAGTTATAAGTAGTTCCCAAGTCCCATGTACCCCTAAACCCTAAACCCTAAACCCTAAACCCAACCTTGCAGTAGGGTTATAAGTAGCTCCTAAGTCCCATTTACCTTTAAGTAGGGTCTAGGTTCAGGCTCAGGCCCTTGTCTGGTTCCTCGATAGAACATTCTTGAACATGATGATTTCGATATTGCTTCGCGGCCTTGAGGATCATGAATGTCCAACATCATTCCACGAATGATCCATGTCTAAATCTGAAAGAAGACGGTATGAGCTATAGTCTGAACTCCTAGTATGCCTTAACAAAAGCCTATAATACTCCCCTATAAATCAGGGATCTAGACCCTTAACTTTCAGGAGTTTAGACTATGGCTCAGGTAATCATGGTAAAGCACTGTGTACGGTTGTTACGCATGCACACATGCTTTCAATAGCTTTCAATGTTACTGTCAGTTTGGAAGGTTTAGGGTTTAGGGTTGGGATCCGCAAAGCACAATCCCTAAACCCTGGACCCGGCAAGGGCAGGCACGCATTTCAAATTGGGCGGGGGGAGGGGGGGGGGTTGTTCAGGACCTACATGGAAAATCCGAAGCCCTAAATCCTAAACACGAGGTCACCATTGGGATTGTGGGAGTCAACTGCAGGATTCAACCTACCCTAAGCCCTAAACCTTCAGTACTGCCCCCCCTCAGTAACAGTTGGATATTTATTGTAATAGGGTTATATGTAGCCCATAATAGGACACCTAATATACACTGCTACCGGGTGGGGGCAGTACCTAAACCCTAAAACCAATATGCTATGATCTTGAGATTCGTGGTAGCCCCGTGGTTCGATTTTGCCACCGTACCTGGGAAGATGCTTTGAATAATCTGGGTTGCTGTGAAGGGTCTTAATTTAAGTTATTATATTGGGGATACAGTATGAATTACTACTTATATATATATAGATACATCCCTTATGGTAACTTAGTTTATGAGTTATCATAGATTCATAAATGAGTTATCATATATACCCAAATCATTATGGTAACTTAATTTAAGTTCCTTGACAGCAACCCAGTAATGCTCCCATGGCTTGAGCTTGCGGGCTTGCAGTTTGTGCTCTTAATAATTTAGGGTTTGGGTGCCATTTCCTGAGGTCACCATGCAACAGCTATTGCCGTAAACCCTAAACGCCTCAAGCCTAAACTCGAAACCTAGGTAATCCTAGGTAGAAACCCCCTGAACTGCTGGCAAATCAACCCAAAGCTGAGGCCTGGCCTCCACTGTTTAGGGTTGGTTTATACTGAACCCAGCGGGTCCATGTACCCAAAACTTAGGTACTTGGGATTTGGGCAATAGTAATCATAGTACAGGTTTTGGGTAAGTATACGAATATTAAGTACTTGGACCCTTAGGGGAAGGGGTTCTTCTGAAAGTCATTGGCCGTTGAAGGTGCCAACCCTCATTTAGGACAACCCCCCCATCTGGGGTACGAAGCACTCACCAAAAAATCCTTTAAAAACTACAAACACACCAAGTGATATAATAAAAAAACCATACCCTAAACCGTAGCTGGGCGTCAAATATGTGTAAAGTAATGGCCCCAAACCTATACAAAGATTCCCTCAAGGCCACCATTGTTCGTACTCTTGGGGCCCAGGCCCTGTGGGCCCCTCTATGATCCCTGTAAATCCCCACGTGGGAGTTCCCCCCATCAATGATATATTATTGAGGGCCCATTACTTAGGGAAACTACCATCCATGAGAGCAAGCTCAGCGTGCCTGGTAGCGCGCCTGCATGCGAGCGAGGAGACCTTCTGGCAACTGATGTGAGGTCATGGGTTGAGGGTCTATACAAATTGGGGGTTAGGGGGTCTAGGGTTCAGGTCGGGAGTTTGGACGAGTTTCGACAGAGTCTTTGCTTTGGCTTTTGCCCTATACGGTTTGTACTGGTCTGGGCTTGAGAGTTTAGGGTCTCTGATTTCCCTAAACCCTAAACCGCCTTAAAGCGCTAGGGCCGCAGGGACTTGAGGCTAAGATCTTCGGGTTTAGGGGCGCGCAGTCTGATAACCCGGGAAGCGGGTTTATACTAGGATTTCTTGGTATTGCAGTGTACGGAAGCCGTAGGAATTAACCACATCATAGCGGAGAACATGTGAGGCACCCTGTACCATAGTCCTACAAGGAAACGAGGATCAGAATTATTGATAATTTTTCGTTCTTTCATATCACGTTAAGTGGCGTAACCCTGGGTTAAAGGTGTGGGTTTCCTGTATAAACTCTTCCTTCAAATGTTGAAGCCCCCCACCCCTTAATATTACATGTTCCCATTGGGTATACCAGCATACCAAAATATATTGATCAGAGGTGGGCTCCTAAGTTGGACATCTCACATATACACTCACCAACATTTCTAGGGAACACTACATAAGCTCACCACCAGGGTTTAGGGTTTAAAGGGGACACTACATACATTCACAACAAGCCACAACCCTAAGCCCTGGACCTTACCTTGAGGCACGTAACTCATTGCAAACATACTTCAAGTCTTCAAGCTCAAAGCTTGAAACATGTCATACGCCCTGCAGGCGACGACAAGTCAAGGCTTAGAAGGCCTTACCCCTGAATCCCTAAGTAGTTGTACTGTTACTATTACTCTTACGTTTGCTATCTTTGTTATAGCCATTATTTTAGGGGGGTGGGTTCAGGGTATAAGGTTTACGGTCAGTCTGGGTGGTACTTTAAAGGCCCACAAAATTTATGAATTGGTTCCCTTATGGTGCACAACGAGAAGGGAATGCGTTAAAGGTCCAAAGGTGCCGCCCACTTAGTCCTTAACCAGAACCTTAACCCCAAAAGTAGGTTTAATAATGGCTCAAGACAGCCGAGAATAGCCCTTAAAGTCATTCTTCTACATACTTTCGGGGGGTAATCCCTAAACCCTAAATCCTAAAACCTAATTTCTAGAATACCCTAAACCCGAAATCCTAAACCCTACATCCTAATCCCTAAACCATTGCACAAGTCCAGCTAGCCCACGGGATTCCTGCAATCGGCCTTGAAGGCCGACTGATGGGGTTTACGCTTTAGGGTTTAGGGTTCAGGGTTTAGGCCGACTTATGAAGGTGTACAAGTTGCGACACTACCGTGCTAGAAGTTCAATATACTGGTGTGTGTGTGTGTGCGTATGATATATGTATGTAGTGTCTTAATAAAATATAATATATCACGATAGAATATAACATCATATAATATGATATGACATAACATAAAAATGTGATTCAATATGATATAATGCGATATACTATGATATGATATGATATAATATACTAGTATATATATAACAGATAACTCTCTCTCTCTCTCTCTCTAAAGATAGATGCGTCTTGTGTGAGAACCCCCCCCCCAACCTGCAACCATAAACCATAACCCCTGCGCCCTGCACTCTACAAACCATCAACGCGAAACCCCACCCCCTCGGCTCCACACATCCTAAATCTACGCCCATCTTCACGAAATCTGAAGGTTTGTACCCAACTCCTACTATTTGATAAACAGATACTTCATATGTCTTTCGAAGCCCTCTACAAATAGGACTATCTCCCTCACCCATAGAAAAACTGCCGAATCAGTAACCTTGAAAACCATGCGTACCCGAATCATACCTTGATCGCTAGACCCTAAATACCCCCTAGTGAACCTTCACCTCAACCTGGACCTCGAAAAGTAAGCGCTCACCACAAAAAGAGCTCGACAGGCAATTCTTCTACATAATTTTGGGGTTCGAGCCTAAACCCTAAACCCTAAGTTCCAAGTCTTCCTCCCAGCGGCCGATAATTCGAGAGGCGCATGCTTGCCAGAACAGCTTTACTGCCCACGGGATCTGCACCTGGCAGCCAAGGGGGTTTAGGGCTTAGGGCTTAGGAATTTTAATGACCTCGGGTGGGGGGCCAGCCGCAACCGGATCATGTATAACGACCCCAGGATTAAGAGCCCGTATTAGCGGCAAATGTTTGTAAGCTTTGATCACAGTTTCGATCAGAGTGTCAGGGTTCTTAGGGTCTTCCGCTTAGAGCTTCAAGATCAGGTCCTTTCTCAAGCATACTGGGGGTTTAGGGATATTCGTGCAGCAAAGGGGAGGGCTCTTTTTTTTGGTGGACGTGCAGCAACAAACAAAGAGCGCTAAACCCTCAAGACTTTGGGGTTTGTCTGATTGCGGTTGGAGGAACCCTAAACCCTGAAACCCTCAAGCCTAAACTCCACATAATAAACTCCTTAAAGCCCTTAACCCTGAGTACCCCCTGACATGCGTGAGGTACGTATGAACATTTCCCCAAAGTAGGGCTTTTCATGGCTGTAATATGGGGTTATATAAGGGTAATGTGCAAGTTGTCGTTCCTTTTGAGTCTCTAGTATGCTATAGCCCATATTGAGGGTACTCCAGAAGACCATCACCTTCAGAAACCGAACCTTTGCAGAGAGCTTGAAGGAAATTAGGGATGCGGATGAGATGGGGTTAGTTAGACTGGAGAACACCCATCAGAGGAGCCGCAAACTCTGGTAACTACCACAACGGTTTTCGCGGTTTAGGTTTAGGGGCGGGTCTGAGGACATAGCAACCCTAAAACCATTCGTTCACTGCACTGTCGCAAGCCTGAAAAGTCTCGTCCCTTTCCAACTCCAGTAGCGGCAAGTAGGGGCTTGTCAACGTAAACTCGGGCGGTTTCCAGGCTTTATGGTTTTGGGCCTTTAGGGCTTACCGCAGGGTTAAGCGTGGAATTGATTGAATCCTTGAAAAACCCTCTCGCAGTCAAGGGCTTCCAACCATACCATGCGATGGACCCTACTAAAGTATCATTCATCCCGATCACTTCCCCCTAGTGCCGGACCCCCAAACTCCCGAAGAGTAAAAGAATCCCTTGAATATAGAAAGGTGCTATATGAGCCATTGCCTGAACTCCTAGTATCCCCCGTAATAACCTCTATAGTAGTCCCCTATAAAACCCCCTATATATACCCCCCCCCCCGCTTTAAGGAGTTTAAAACATGCCTCATTTTGGAGTAACACAGTGGATTAGGTTTAGGGGTTCGGGCTCCATCAACAATACCCTACACAGTTCGCATCTACCACATGTCTAACACTACATGTTGCGTACTGCGCCCAGCCAGTAGCAGTCTATGATAGGGTAATATTCGGGGAATGGTATACTTGCATTATAGCTTCTATCCAGCTGTTGCTGCGGGGCGGGGGGGGGTATCCAGACTATAACTTTCACATATGACTGTGCCCTGTCCTGGGCTCCCGAAGCCCAAGACAAATCTAAACCCTAAACCGGTTTAGGGCTTCCCGAAATCAGAGCCAAAACAGCGCTGACAAAGGGATTTTGGTTACCGCAACCTCCAAAATTCCCCTATGAGTAGCATATGATCCTTAGTATTTAGGGCCCTCATGATAGGATTTGGGGTTACCAAATTCCTCTTATGACATGATATAAACACCTACAACAACATCCCCTGTTTCTGTTTGATTTCTATTGTTTGCTTTCCATTCTCCACGATAGGTCGCATTGTTGTCCATAGACCCT
Source organism: Symbiodinium pilosum (assembly GCA_905231905.1). Lineage (NCBI taxonomy): Eukaryota > Dinophyceae > Suessiales > Symbiodiniaceae > Symbiodinium > Symbiodinium pilosum. The sequence continues at coordinate 10,044 of CAJNIZ010006504.1, read as the reverse complement.
CCACCCTAAAGAATACCCCTAGACAACACCAATATCCTCCTTTATCGTATTCCAAAGAGCCTCGTCCAGAGTCTCCGCCTCCCAAAGCATACGGCTTCCCAGGGTTTGGGGTTTAGGATTCTGGATTTAGGGTTCAGGTCTTTGACGGCTTGGGCTTATGGATTCAGGGAGTAGGGTTTAGGTTTCAGGGTTAAGGGTTTTGGGTTCAGGGTTTAGCGTTTTGGCGTTTAGGGTTTAGGGTTCCTGGTGTGGACCCTTAACCCTGGGATCCTTATATACCTACTAACTATGCATACCATATGTACTGCTTAAGGGTCCCTGAAACCCCCCTAATCCTAAGGGCCCATATTAGGGGCCCATACCCTAAACCCTGGATTCCGGCGATGGACTCTCACGGGTTCCGTGCTACCTCCCTCCTCTACCACCCTCCCTGGGCTACTCCTTAATCAGGGCTATTTAGGGATGATTGTGGTCAATTGCAAATGTCAGCGTCAGAGCCCCAAAGATGCATAAATCATGCATACAGATCTCAGCAAATGTTGAAGCCGAAATAAGGGGTATTAGCCCAGTCATGGAAAATCGAATGGAGAAGAAACTGGAAATGAGGGCTATATGTAGTACTCTATGCAATGGTGATGTGAGGGACTTAGAAAGACTGTTGTATTAATCTAGTGCCAATTTCAGTGTCCATTGTCTTGTCCATGTAGTTCTCCATTCCCATAAATCCTATATAACCCTTTATAACCTTTTTACATGAAAGGAGGCTTCTACCATGATCCCACTTCTTGCCCAGGCCTTTTTTTGGCAGCTACCTTAAACGTTTTGTCAGAAGCTCTTGCCCCTCCGCCCTCTGACTCCTCAGTGTAATCCTAGACCCTAGCAAGGACTAAGGATTGTAGTTGCCAAAGCCCATCCCAAACCCGAAACCCCAGATCTAAACAACCCCAAGCCCTCCACCCAAACCAACGAAACCCTACAGGGCCTCAGGGCTACTGTTGAAAAAATCATAACTTAGCAGATTCTGTACCCTTCGGGCTTCCATGGTATGCTAGGCTTGAAGGCTTAGGGTTTAGCGTTTAGGCCATTTTATGTTATCTTGGGGAAGGACATGAACTAAACTCTACAAAGCCCGAACGAAAAGCCACACTCGGGACCCCTATCGCTTAAGCTCAACCTAAATCTGGAACGCCAAGCTCTAAACTCAAATAGGAACCAGTGACGATAGACGCTAACCCTCTAACCGCAGACCCTTTCCTAAACCCGGACCCAAACTGCAACCCTGACTTATCCCCATATATCCCTACATATCCGTGGACAGGGATATGTATGCGTAGGTGTAATCATGGTAGCCAAACTCTATGGAAACCGTAATCCCTGTAGATCACCATATCTACCAAGTTTACATTCATCTTCCCTCATCTTTTCCATCTCATTCTCCACTGTTCTATCCCTAAACCCCCATTCACCCTAAACCCTGGCTCCTACACCCTAGATCCTAATACCTGATGGCTATCTAACTCTCATCCCTGAACCCTAAACCCTACAACCTAAACCTTTTAAACCGTAAACCCTAGACATGTAACCCTCATACCTAAACCCTAAACCTTAAACCCTAAACCCTATAAACCCTAAACCCTAAACCAATAACCCTTAACTTCGGTGGCCTGGAAGACGATGCTTCCGGAGCGTGTGGTGGCCGGGCGAATGGAAAGTCGCATGCCCGGAATGTTGTAGCCTTGCTGGTTTTAGGGTTTAGGGCTTGGGGCTTAGGGCTTAGGGTTTAGGGGTTTAGGGTTTTCGGTTTAGGGTTTTAGGGTTTAGGGTTTAGGGTTTGGGGTTTAAAGGTTTTCGGCTTAGGGTTTACAGGGTTAAGAGTCTAAGGTTTAGGGTTTACGCTCCATGCGTCTATGTAGTAAATACTCGGGCCCTAGAGCAATATTGGAACCAGTTTGGGCCCTGGGTATATTGCGCCAGGCACCGCAAGCATAGAAGTACATAGGATATCAAGATGCTCGGTGAGGCACAAAAAGTTCTTAGGAACCCTGTGCAAGCATAGAAGCAATTGACTGGGTTGCTGCTAAGGAACTTAATTAAGTTACTGTATAAGGGAAACCAGATTATGTACTATGTATACCCATTATGGTAACTGAATATAAAGTCCTTCATGGCAACCCAGCTGAAGACCAAGATTGGGGCTGTGTGCAGGACACATTGTAGCATAACCTTCGACCAAAGCTCTCTAACACTCTGACCCCCCTGCTGGCCTTTGGTTAGCTAGGAATGAAGGAATGGATCCTTCTAGTAATTCCTATATAACCCATTATAGTAGTTTCCATTGTCTTTTCCATTCCTTCATTCCCAGCTGACCAAAGGCCAGCCTAACCCACACACCATTGAAACCAATAAGCCTTCAGCCCAGAAACACTCAATTTACAACCTACACCCCTTAAGCCCCTGCAGCATACCCCAAAATATTGCTAAACCCCAAACTCCAAATTCTAAACTACCTTTAGCCTGAAGCCCTCTGAACCCTAAATACTTTAGGAAGTCGTTGCCGCGGGGCGGAAGGAAGCCGACTTTTTTGGCACCGTAGCACCCATCCTCGGCGGACGTATGGTCACAAGATCCTCCACCAAACGAAGACGGTAGGGTTTAGGGTTTAGGGTTTAGAGTGTGGGGGCCCCTAGGGTAGTTTTCATAAATAGAGCACCTTCAGATAGCCCCCCAGGAACTATACCTCCGAATATGACGGGCTCCCGACGGGCTCCCGAAATGGGGGCCTAGTTTTTTTGGAAACTCCCATATCTAGATGCTGTTTCACAAGAACGGTAGTCTTGGTAATGCCCTTGTGCTAGTTCCACAGAAGGTGTCTTCATAGAGGAGAAACTGATGGCTCAAACCGACAGGAAGTACTGCAAACGCCTGAAAAATCATCAAGATGATTCTCAGATCCCCAATTTCATACTCTTACAAGGACCCTAGGACCCAGGTATTGGTAATTTAGGCCCCTGTAATAAATGATGTGAGGGTGAAGGCATCGGGCTCATCAGTTATGATGGGTTGCATGCGCAGATCACAGCACGTCATAAAACACAGAAGTTCCAAACCCTAAGCCCGACGAGCAATGAAGCCGCCAAAGTCCCAAGATCGAGGTCCTAAAGCAGTTTGAAACGCGTGCGAACAGGGAAAGATCATTTCCAAAATCATACCTCGAGCTGAAGATCCCCAGACCCTAAACCCTTTCCTGGGCACGCAAACCTTTCAACTAAGTCCCTAAGCCCCAAACCCTAAGCCCTCATCCCTTAAACCTCCCTAAAACGCAAACGATTCAGCTTGCGCCCGGTGGCCATCGCTTCGCGCTCCTTGGTGGTGAGGCGAACAGCAGCTCCAGCCGGCCGTTGGTAGAAAGGTTGTCCTTGTACATGGGTTTGGGGGTTGACCTCTGTGTATGTACCCTATGGGTCCAAGGACCCAAATAATAGGGCTTTAGAGCCCAAATACCATTCATATTCTAGTATTTGGGCCCCAAAACCCTGTTATTTGGGTCCTTGGACCCTTAGGGGTATACATCTATATATATATATAATACACATA
>CAJNIZ010006503.1:0-11341 GCA_905231905.1 Symbiodinium pilosum | reverse complement strand
GGGTTCCCATATACCTACTTTAAAGGCTCAGTATATACCATATAGCTACATGGACCCTTTGGGAAATGAAAACCAGGAACCGTAGGCGCCCCACTTGGCCAAAAGCATGCTCTCTGCCGCATGCCGTCATACCTTTTCATCTCCCCCTAAACCCTGAAACCTAAATACACTCCCGGAAACTAACATGGAAACCCAAAAAGGGCCCAATAAAGGCTACAGTCCTTCTAAAAGGGGGCTATATGGGTTTCCATGTTAGTTTGGGGGAGTGTAGCAGTTTCCATTTTCTTTTCCATTATCCCAACATGTACCGAAAAATCCCGATATAACTCACTATAGCAGTTTCCATGTTCTTTCCATCATCCCAATATACATGATTTTCTGGATGCTTCCACCAGAATTGCCTCGGCCCCTCTGCAACAGGGCTTTTCAAATACTAAATGACCAATGCCTACATGTCTCCGTCTGAAACCATACACCCCCGAACCTGCAAGCCCTACAAAGCTCAAACCCTAAACTACTAAATCCCAAATCTTAAACCCTAAATCCTACATCCTAAACCATTCAAAACTCTGAATCCTCAACTTTGAAAACATTTGAAAACCATTTCTCTGCCCCTATTCAACGACTTCTCCCAGTTCGGGAAGAACAGTCCGAAGCCAGGAAGATTTGGACGAAGGGCTGCTTGACCTTGGGGCTGCAGGGGTGGAGGTTTGAGTTTGGGGACGGTTTAGGGCTTAGGGTTTCTAGGGTTCGGAGTTTAGGGTTTAGGATTCAACCTGCCCTTCCAAAGTAAAAATTGCAGGATGCCGGGTGGGTGATTCTCAAGATCACGGGCGCTCGTAGATACACCTAAGAGCAAAGCAGTTCTTCTTGAAACTGTTCCGAAGACACTAAAACTACCAAAGCAACTTATGTTTTGGATTCTAGTGTAAAGGATTCGTTCACAAAGTTTCTGCGAAGATCGGATTTGCAACATCTAGGGGGGAGTTCGCTCGGGTAGTTTAAGGGTCCAATTATACTCTGAGTCTAGGGGTCTGCTACACGGTAGTTTGTCGCAACAAGGGTTCAGTACGTACTGGTGGAGGTTGCCAGCAACGCAGGGGATTAGGGGAGGTGTGATGGGGTCCATCCGTGCATTGTAGCTTTTTTCCAGAACCTCCCATCTCCGGTAGGGATGATATTTCGCCTAGCTGAGACTGCTCAGAAGTCTGGATTTGTACTCCTTTCAATCGCGGAGAGGATTTCCCTCCAGAACCTTAGGCATCTGATGGTGAGAGCTACACAAAGATGAGTAACATGTGGGGTCACGACCCCACTGTCCGGCACACGCATCGCACTCATGGCAGCATACCTTGGGTCATTCCCCCTTACAGTGACTGTTACCAGAGTTATAATAGCCCTTTAATAGATGACCCAAGCATACCAAAATTCAGGTCCGAAGTCCCTGAGCTTGGTGGCGTTTGCGCCTCAACCCTAAACCCTCAACCCTAAACCTTTTATGCCAAGAGCACGGACCTGAGCCCGCCGCTTTGTCGGCTTGTGCCACCTTAAATTACTGGTTTAGGGTGTAGTGGGCTTAGGGATTAGGTTGGACAGGTTCCTGGTTGAAAGGGCCCTCCAAGCCCAGTTGCCTGTAGAGTCTGAATAATAGTATCTCGGGTTTGAGATGACGTCAGTGTTCAGGACTGCGGAACAAAAACTTATTACAGTACATCCGGAACTCCCCCTCAGGCCAGCAGAGGCCTGATTAGCACCCTAAACAATATAAACCTTAAGGCAGCTCTCAACTCGCCCTAAAACTCTGGGAGAATCCACTTGCAATCCTTTGAGGCAACCTTCTAAAGCAGAGTATTCTTAACGGGCCTCTTTTTGGGGTTCCCTGTTTGTTTGCGGGATGGTTATAAACAGAACATACCATAAGGGGCGTTTCTCAAAAGAGGGGGGCATTGCGTAAGGAGCTCAAGGGTATGGTGGGGCTACAAATTAGGGGGGGGCTCTGGATTCTTGAGATCAGCTCGAGCAACTTCCATATTCCTAGAACCTTGAACCCCATCCCCCGTAAGAAAATAGTAGTCCCATGATGATGGTAAGGCCTAGAGTCTGACTTTTTAAGTAATCACATCTGCATAGAATTCCTTTTGGTGCTTGGGCCACATTCTTAGTCCATGTTGGGAGTCTACTATCCCCATTTAGATATCCTACCCCGACCCTGTGCCCTAGTCATCTCCATATAACCATGTACATACATGACCCCTCTTCCCCCCTCAAATTGGACCGATCCAGTATTTCCAAGAAAGAACTTTACCTGAACACTGAACCCTAGACCCTGTATATCCCCACATTACTCCTGTTTCGCGCTGAAGAAGGCTATATAGTATCCAACGGACAAAAATTTACTGACATATGCCCTCTATCTACTTTCAAACGACTCTATAGCATAGAATGGAATGACCTATAAATTCCCGTATAACCCCTACATCTCCTTCTGAACGGACTATGTGGTATCGCACCCCAAGGGGCTCTAGAGTATCCCTCGGCCTTCACTAAACCCTAAAGCATGTACCTAAACCAGCATAGTGCGTGCCATGTGCCTCTTCCATTCCCTTTTCTAAAAGGCCCTAAACCCTACACCCCAACACCTTCGTACTCTAGGCAAACAGTTCCAGCTGCGCATGCTTGTGTAGAATTTAAGTGTGCTTCTTCTGGACACTGTGTGCTCATGAAAAAACCCGAAACCTGTTACTACTATGACTACTATTACTAGTATGACTACTATTGCTACTATAACTAATATTATTACTATGACTACTGTTACTACTCTTACGACTCTTTTTACTATTATTGCAACTATACTTACCCTGAAAAAAGGGGCTATAATGTAACTTCTGAAGTTGAGGCCGTTGCTCTGCCCAAAGCTCTCCACATTTCGGGCAAGAAGTCCTTCTACAGGATACGAAGGGGTGCATGAGCCATTTGGGGTTAAGGGTGTAGGGTTTAAGTGTTTAGAGCTTAGGGTATTTAGCGGAGTAGGGGTACATAAGCTAAAGTCATTATTTCCTGAATAATTTCGGGTTGACTCTATCAGGGACTGTACTAAACTACAAGAGGGACTCCCATGTCCACTGTTAAGGCTACCTTAATATTGCTAATATTGACTGTAGCTCATGTGGGATATACAGGGATACATAGGATTGTTTCGGGATGTCGGGAGGAAATATAGGGCTATATAGGGTATAGGTAGTAATGGAGAATCAACCGGAAATCAACATGGAAAAGCAGAAGGGCACAGCAATTGGGGAAACATTCGCAATCACTGTACAAAACCCATGTAATCCCCATATGTCCCCCACACAAGTCCGAAAACATCCTTATTCTAGTCCAAGATCTTGCCAACAGATTCGTAAATCCTCAACCCTTGTTCAAAGATCATGGGCCCTGCGGATAACCGGTTCAATGCCTCAAAAGCCCCGTGGCGCAGTTTGCTGGCAAATCTATGGCAACATATGGGGGTTTCTGAGAATTGCGGCCCTCTTCACGAACCTGTACGATAAGGACCACAATATCTTGGGGTCTATATTGGGGCCCTTACTTGAAGAAAACTAACATTTGCTCATGTGCGGCTAGTTTGTGACCGTTTCTATTGAAGCCGAGGGGGCAGGTAGGTTGAGGTTGTTCTGATTTATATGGAGGGTCTGACAAAACAACCACCACTACTCCTACAGAATCCTACTGATGTGGAGACTCTCACGCTGTTCAGTAATATCATGAGGAGCAAGGGGGGGAAGGCTAAGCGGTGTAAGGAAATATATCTAAACATGCAGATACATATTAGACCCTCACTTCAGCCTTGAGTAACCCTCATTTAGTCCTGATATATGCAGTAAAGCCCCTTGCACCCGCCTAGCTCGTCATGACTAGGGTCCAAGCACTCCAAAACCTGTACTACAGTTACCATTACCCAAATCCCAAGTACATAAACATTGGGTGCTTGGACCCTTAGGGGGAGTAAGCCCTTAGCCGTAAGCCTTGGGCCGAGAAGCTCAGGCCCCACATCGAACGGCTCAGGGTTTGGGGTTTGGGGCTTAGGGTTTAGAGCTTAGTGTTTGGGGTTTTGGGTAGCTTCAAAACCATGACCCCCAGGCCACTTCCAGCTCCCATTTTCTTGAAAAAAGCACTGGCTGACCTATGAAAGAAGCTCTGAGCCTTCGCAGCATCAACCACCATGGGGTCGCAGCATATGGTCCCCCTCAAGTAGATAGAATATGGCTTTGGGTATATTAAGATCCCCATACCCCATAGTCTATCTACTTAAGGGGGACTATAACCCTAATATATACCCTATTATAATAAAGTAGCTTCCATGTTCTTTTCCATCATCCCTATATAACCCCTATAAAAACCCATATTCCATCTAAATGCCAGCACAAAGCTAGAAAGAAGTCTGCAGAATTTGCCGCACTGATGCAAGCAAGTCCTGGATACACCACGAAATCGGTCGCTGCCACTGATGAGTTCCTGAGCATGCGCCATGGTCATCATTACGCCCTAAACCCTAAACCCTTAAACGCCAAACCCCTGTACCCGGAACCCTAAACCCCTAAACCCTAACCCCGAACCCCTAAACCCCTAAACCCCTAAACCCTAAACCCCAGGGTTTAGGGTGCTAAGTTCATCGCAGCTGTTTCTAGGAAAATGGGAGGTTGGACTGTGGCAGATGTACAGCTGACAGATTCAGCCGCAAAAGGAACGGACTTGCTTTCAATAGTTGCAATACTCTGGGCACTACCTGAACCCCAGAGGTGTGTAGAATAACGGCCGTTTAGGCTATGTTCAGGTGTTTTGGGCTATGATTTTTACTACTTTGGGTCCAGGTAGATCAGAAGTATGCTTTCGTCTACAAGTAGAGAAATATTACCGTATCTGGAAATACCTCCAAAAATGGCCGGTGCTGTCAAGAATAGCTGGCAGGCACCACGGAAGCCATGGATCTTGCAATACCCCCGCTGGATCTATATTCTGACTTAAGAATTTGCTAAACCTCCCGAATACCATTTAGGGTTTAGGGTTTAGGGCTCATACTGGCCATCATTATGGCTCATGCAAAAGTTGCGTGTGTATTTGGGGGGTCAAAGGCTAGTACGGCAGGTTCGTTTACTTCTGATTTCACGACTAATTGAAGGCTCACAAGGATTATATGTGGGGCTTGAAAACTGTCAAGGCGTCATTGACATGTGCCCTTGACCCCAAGATGCAAAACCTCCCACCCTTGTCCCAACGGCTCACGTACCCAAACAAGGTATACTTAAGCCCTAAATCAGGCTCACATGCATTCACTTGGGCCTACAGTATGTACTGTAAGGTCTGTGGACGCCTGGGGTTACTACTGAAAAGCCTAAGCAGCTAAGCCACCGAACTCCAAGCCCTAAAGCCCTGATCCCTGGAACCCTTTACCCTGCCATCTCGGGAAGCTGCATTGAAGCAGTCCCCGTGCACTTCGTGGCCGCAAGTTCGAAGCCTTTAAGCTACGGAGTCTGGGCTGGTTTCTTCTTGCGGTATTGTCAGACGTTATAGGATTTGGGGTTTAGGGGCTCAGGGTTTGTTATAGTAAGTTTGAGCCATTTTGTTTATGATTTTGGAACAGCGGAAAATTGTAAAATTGTTTGGGGGTGGGAAGGGGTGGAGTTATGAGCATAGGGTTTCGGGCTCCTACGGTTTAGGTTTCTGAGGGCTTCAGGGGTTTGGGGTCAGGGTTAGGGTTTAGGGTCGAGGGTTACGGGTTAGGGTTTGCGTAGAGTGCTGAAATGCCCAAATCTTGGGGAATTCGGCTTAATGTGTAGCTGCAGGGTGAAGTGGATTACCAGACCGGAGAGGCAGGCATCGCGAATACGTTGGGTATTTCCAAAATTGGCGATCATTATTTTCGACTCTTTACATGAGCTATAGTCTGAACTCCTAGTATCCCCTTAATAACACCTATAGTAGTCCCCTATATAATCCCCCATATATCCCCCCTTTGAGGAGTTTAGACTATAGCTCACATAGCCGTCAAGGAGTAAAGCACGTCTGGGTATGTCAAAGGGAGGGACGGAGCTGGGAAATAGCACCAAATTGCTGTTCAGCGCGACTCAGCTCCTGCAACAGCACGAGCCGCAGACATGACATGGTAGTTGGAGAAGGACTAGCTAACTCAAGGTTTTTATGCCAGCGGGACCTGAAAAGTAGGTAACATAATAGACAAAACTCCGAAATTAAAAAAACAACCGCACAACAAGCTCTGGCTGTACATACTTTTGGGCTTCAGGTATAGACACCCATAAGTAGATAGAATATGGGGCATATCGAGATCTTATTGCAATAGACCCAAAGCCATATTCTACCTACTTAAGGGGGACTACAAATTTCCTGAAGCCCTAAGCCCTAAACCCTAAGCGGATGCCCTGACCCACAGTAAAAGCCTAGGAATCCCGACAGCCCCACCCTGGGGCTCATACTCAGCTCGAATTTAGGGTTTAAGGTTTAGGGGTTTAGGGTTTAGGGGTTTAGGGTTTAGGGGTGTAGGATTTTGGGTTTATGGGTTTAGGGTGGTAGAGGATTGAGGGTTTTGGGCTTAGGGTGTAGGGGCCTCTGGGCAGAACATGCAAAAACCTGACGCGCTGAACCAGATTTAACCAGAGGCTCACCCGAGGGCTCGGCCGGATGCAACCCGTGTCCTTCTGCCTGCAACATGTCCGACATTCAAATAAGATAGGGACCTGGGTGCTTGGAATGGTGTTTGGGGGTATACTATACGACACTTGCAAGAAGGTTAAGCGAAGGATACGAGCAGTACTTATTCAAACTTCTGCAGTAGCGATCATCAGTCATCGTTATGATAACTGGATGGTGGTGCATTCTACCCACATTGGTCCGGGAGACATTCTACCCACATTGGTCCCGGAGACGTTTGCATTTTTTTAGCGAATCAACAAATCAAACAACAGGCTGGAAGCTTCTTGGCTACCGTGTCCATTAAAGAGTTCATAAAGTTGAACATATAGTACACAGATCCACCACAAGGTGTTCATTACATCCTGGATGCACTTTACATATATGTATATTATATGAGCATAGTCTAGACTCCTAGTATCCCCGTTAACAACTCTATAATATTTCCCTATATAATCCCCTATATAACCCGCTTGAAAAAGTTTACTAGCTCCAGTGGTACCGAAAACCCTATCCTTCACTCTTGGCAGAGGCCATGATGCTCCAGCCGCCTTCCAAAATAGGGCTTAGGGTTTAGGGTATATTACCCCCTATAATGGAGAATTACATGGAAAAGATAATGGGAAATGAAATGGAAACTGAGGGAATATAAGGATTTAAGAAACTCAATTAAGGAGCCCTGAGCCCCTACCTGTGCTTCCTTTTACCTACTGTTGAATTGTACTTACCCCCTAGTTAGTATGTAGACCCATAAAACTATAGGTAAAGAGTTGTACTTACCCTCTAATTGGTATGCAGAGCCCCTAAAACTGTAGGTAAATGGAGCCGCAGGTAAACCCTCAACCCAGGTCCTGCACAAAATGCATGTCTGGATAGGGAGCGGGTGAAACTTCGCGAGGCAGGTCATTTAGAACCAAAAGGTTTATAGGGTTTAGGGTTTAGGGTTTAGGACACGGTTTAGGGTTTAGGGTGTTGCCCGAGTATTAAAAAAATCCGGGACCTTCTGACAATTCTTCAATTTCGCCCCGAAACTTGCGAGCCTGGAGGAACTCCTAAACTGCAACGGATGTTCTTTATGACCACCCTTGAGACATAGCAGATGGCATGAAGTTTTAGAGTACTTCCGAGACCTGTGATGAAGAGGCCTAGGAGTTTGTAACCAACACAGCCAACCCCATCCGTGACACAGCTTCATTGGTTCAAAGTTGTAAGGGTCCAAGGACCCAAATAATCGGGCATTAGGTCCCAAATACTACGTATATTCTAATATATAGGCCCTAAAACCCTTTTATTTGGGTCTTCGGACCCTTAGGGAAAGGACAGGAAAGGGCTCAAGGCTTAGGGCTCAACACGTCCTACCTAGCAAGCCCCGAAGTACCCACATACCAAGCATTCTACCTACATCCCACCCTATGATACATTCTGCAGACAAAGATAAAGAATGATCAAGTGCCTAGCTGCCCTAAACCCTAAACCCTAAATCCTAAACCCAAAATCCTAAACCCTAAACCCTAAAGAAGCCTGTGTAATCAAAACTCAAGCCTGGCTAGATGCTCTATATAGCGGACTATATAGGGGACTGCTATAGGGGTTATTAAGGGGGATACTAGGAGTTTAGACTATAACCCTTATAATCCCCTACAGAACCCCATATATAGCAGTTTCCATTTCATTTTCCATTTTCTTTTCCATTTGATTGTCCATTATATAGGGGTTATTAAGGGGGATACTAGGAGTTTAGACTATAGCTCATATGATCTCGGGCACAGCCCGAACCACGCCTGAGGTGACGCCGGCAGAGGGGACAGGCATCCTCTGCAACCTGCCGCATTCAACGCGGTTCTACGGTTGAGGGGGACTTAGTAATAGTGGAGAAGAACATGGAGACTGTTATATAGTATTTCGGGTTTAGGGTTTAGGGTTTTTGGAGATGAAGGTTCAGAACCTTCATAAGTTCTAGCTGATAGGTTCCCCCCATCTACCCATAAGATATTCACCATTCCTTCATCTGGGCCCTGCCGGGAATAAAGCTAGCAAAGCGCACGCAGTGTGCTGTGCCATCCACCGAGCTCATATGAACCCAAGTTTTCATGTTGATGTAGGGGAGGGTGTAAGGTTCTATGTTGTGATTCTTGCCTCCCCATCAGCTCACGTCGAAACCATCACCAAGCTTTAAAGAGCTTCTCGCAAGATCCCATTCTTTGGCCATGAACTTGAATACTGAGCCGGAATTCAGACGTTTGGAACCCTATGCAAGACTGTGTATTGGGATGCTGCTCCCTGGTCCCTACTGAGAGCTTGGGTTACTCACAGCCCAGGATACTACTTGACAAGTAATTGGTCTTCTGGGGACAGGTCTGTTGGACATATCAAGTGCCAGCCAAAACGTGACGCATGAAGGAAAACGGCAAGTCCTAAGCACAAAGGAAGAAGCAAGAAACAAAAAAACAACAATCGCAGTTAGCATCGATCAGGAAGCTGAGCGCAGTCAACGAGAAGCAGGAAGCTAATATCAGAATCCAATGAGTGAGCACTCAGTCGCTCAGGAGATCACAGGCAGCAAGAAAGTGGAGGCAACAAGCTGGCAGCGACAAAGCGAAAGCAAATTGCAGAAAGCAAGAAACAAGAAGCAACAGGCAGAAAGCAACAAGCAGAAAACACAAGCAGAAGGCAGCAATCCAGAAGCGAAAAGCAGCAGGCATAAAGCAGAAAGCAAAAGCAAGAAGCACAAAGCAGAAAATAACAAGCATAAATGCAGGAAACAAAAAACAAACTCACAATAACAAAAACACATCTAAAAACATAGGCTTCCATATACATATGTCCCTACATATCCCATGTAGATCCCCAAAGGCGCCAAACAAGGAACCCCTATAAAGGGACGTTAATGGGAACTCCAAAACAGGGAACCCCAAGAACATAGTGGGGAAAAGGATAGAGTTTAGGGTTTAGGAAAAGGATAGCCCCTATAATAATACTCCCCTACATAACCCCCTTGAAAGAGTTTAGACCCTAAACCGTAAACCCTACATGTGAAGGAGTTGAAAGCATAGCTCACATAAGAACCCTGGTAGGTATATTCCGCCTCGTCCGGCGGCACAGCTTCCAAGAAAGGCCTCAATTGACGAAAGGCTTTGGGTTTTAGGTTTAAAATTAAGCGTTTGGGGCTTTAGGGGTTTGGGGTTTTAGGGTTTAGAGGTTACAGGTTTACGAGTTTGGGATTTAGAGTTTGGGGCTTGGGGTTTGGGGTTTTGGGGCTTATGGTTTGAGATTTAAGGTTTAGGGCCCGGAGTTTGGGCTCTGTTTTTTGGAGCCAGGGGCCCAAGAGCTGTTTCTTCTTTGGAGCCTGGGTTTAGGGTTTAGGGTTCTGAAGAAGCCGGCAGAATTGATTGCTACTACAGTGAATGGATGCAACCTTGCACCACCTACCATCCTCAAATGCTGTATCTTTTGGGGCCGCGGATATATATATATAACATGGTGCAGATTTCGCGGATTCCACAGTATTCTCCGTTGGTCCATTCAAACGAAAGAATACCAGGATTTGCAGGCCTCCTGTGCTAATTTGCGAGGATCAAAGACTTCTCCCTATCCCTTAGGTCTGAGCTCTAAACCCTCAATCCTATACCCAAAGCTCTGAACCCCGAACTCTAACGGGCTTAGGGTTTAGGGCTTAGGAACTCTAAACTCCCAGCTCCAAACTGCTAAAGACCCTGGACTCGACCTCCCACACTCCACAATTCCCAAATCTTACATCCGATGGAAGCACACACACGCACACACACACACACACCCATCAGGGAGATAAAAGCAATGTGAATCCTCAACAATGTGCTCCCAGAAAACGCAAATAGTATCCACTCTGAAGCTTAAGCTCCAGGAAAATCTCAACCTCGGTCTAGAATCCTGAACACCAACTCTGAAAAAAGACTCCTAGAATCCAATGGATCCAGCAACTTGTAAGTATGTATACCCTAAACCCTAAACCCTAAGCCTCTATAGGGCCCAAGTAAGTTTCATTTGTAGACTTAGGTGCCCCGGAATGACAGAGCGAACAAAAAAAAACAAACCCTAAACCCCACATAATCCCTATATAGCCTTATGCTACATAACCATTAGATATTCCCTATGCAAATCCTATGTAACACTCTAAACCCTCAAATCTAAACCCTAAACCCCCAACCTTAAACGCTAAGCCCTAAACCCTAAGCCCTAAACCCTTAATCTTAAACCCCTAACTCTAAACCCTAAAACCCTACACCCTAAACCCCAAACCTCAATTCTTGAACCCTAAACCCCAATTCTTGAACCCTACACCCTAAACCCCAAACCCTAAACCCTAAACCCTCCCAAATCTGAAGCAGGCACCTCGCTCGAGCCTTGGCAGCTGACCGTGCGGCCAGTGGCCGGGCCTTTCTTGGTAGGTGGAATCGAGTTTAGGGTTTAGGGTTTAGGGTTTAGGGCTTAGGGTTTAGGGTTTAGGGCGTCTACCTGCGCAGGGCTGTGTATCCATGCGCCGATGGCGCCACCCCACTTCCAGGGATCTGTGGGTGGCGGCACATCCTGCGCCCAGCGAACTTCGTTGATGTTGCCCAAGAAGCCATCGAAACTGGGCTTTCTTCAACACTCCCACCCG